>PVJX010007629.1:0-69944 GCA_004027295.1 Dolichotis patagonum
AAACAAAAAATGGTGCTTATTTTTAATTGAGCAGATTTAGATTTAAACAGACCAACTGCCGGGGATTTAGCTCAGTGGTGTAAGTGCCTGCCTGGCAAGCGTGAGGTCCTGAGTTCAATCCTTGGTACCAAAAAAAACCACACACACACACACAAAACAGACCAACTCAACCGTTAGAGTTATATAAAAAGAAGAGAATATATCTTTAATGACACATATGAAACTGGATGAATGAGGAAACAAAAGTTAAACTGCTTTCAAAACTATGCTCACTGCATCAGAAAGAGAAATTCTCCTTTAGAAACTCATGTATAAGACACGAAATATACAGACTAACGACTTAACAGGAATATTCTCAATAAGGCATTTCCTTCCTCAAAATCATCTATACTATTCATATTCCATCAAGGAATTATAACAACTTAAACCTTTTTTTAAACTTTTTTGCTTTAAGATGAGGCTAGGATATGTTGAGATTCTGTATTATGAGCATGTAAACTACTATCAGGTTAAAAAAACAAAAGAGAAAACACTGTAAGAATTCTTAGTACAACGTGCTTTGCATCATCAACAAAAAACAAGTCAATGTGCGTTGCAATAATCAGGCACCATTAGCTTTTGGGTTTTTTGGGGGGGTTGTTGTTTTTTTGTTTTGTTTTTTTTCCTGAGTATTCACCACTATAAATTTCATTTTTTTTATTTTAAAGGGGGTAAAATTAAACACAACAAAACAGAACAGAATGTGACATAAGAAAGCATAAATTTTAAAGCTAGACAACCAGATATCTTCACTCTCTGTCATATTGTCTCTTGTTTTCTTCCAAATGGTTGTCCATATCTTTGCATTTGGGGAGCTCATACTAAATAACATAGCCAATCTTTTCATAAGATGTGTAGTTCACTGGCTCCCACTTGCTAAGGGGGGCAGCACGGGACGGGGACAGGACGACATGAGATGTTTGATTCTCAGTCTGCATGCTAGCAGGCTCACAGCCACCCCCCAGAGAGGGGAGGAGCTCCTTGTTCTCCCGGCACACCGAGTCAATCGCATGGTGCAGGTTCCAACGTGCCAGGGTCTCTCTCCTTCAGGCTTCCGAAAGTCTGCCACACTCACCTGCTATTTCTTTCTGATGAATTGACCATTCCATTTCCAAAGTTCTGAAATGGCCAACAGACCACAGAAAGAATTCTCTTTAGGCTCCTGTTTGAAACCAGCAGCTATAGCAATCTGCTGGCCTTGCTTCAGGGCCAGAGGGGGTTGTTTTTTTGAGACACACTCTCGCTATGTAATTCAGGCTAGCCTTGAATTTACTGTGATCCTCCTGCCTCAGCCTCCAGAGCGCTGAGATTACAGGCAGGCCACCATCAATTTTTAAAAATTCAGTTTCCCAGAGGGTAAGTGTAGCTTCCCCCGAGGCAATAGCGACCCCTGGTGGTCACACACCCCGCCATCCTCTGCAAGTAGACACACTGAAAGGAAGAGGCAGCTGTTCTGAAAGTTGCAAGTCAAAACCACAGGTGCAGAGCCTCAGCTAAGACGCATAGTGGCGCATGCCTACAATCCCACTCTGGAAGACCGAGGCAAGAGGGTCTATAGCTTTGCAGTCGGCCTTTAAACTCACCAAATGTCAAAATAATAAGCATATACATCCTTTTTTTTTGTTTCAGAAAAGGGAACTGCTCATTGATGTCCTTTGTTCACCCTAACCTTGCATTGTCCTTCAGACTCTGCACATTTGCATATCTTGCAGGGCCCTTTTCTATCCCAGGGCCAGCCACATCCCTGAACATCTTCCTTGTCCCCTCCCTCCTCCTATGTTGGACTCAGGACCCGTACATACTAATAGTCCCACGTCTCTGTCTCTACCCTCCTCTCCTGCCCTGCTTGGGTGCCACACCTCAGCTGGCTGGTGGTACCGGTCTCCTGACTGGTCTCCTGACTGGTCTCCCTCACCAGTTCTCCCCCAGTGATCTTCCACAGACCAGACTTCCTGTCTGTCCAGGTCAAAACCTTTCCCAGACTCCTCACTGTCTCCTGGACAGGGGCCCTACTGCCCCTGACTACACCCACAGGGCCTCAGAGCCCCTCATTCACAGTCTGTGGCTTCCATGTCTGCAGCACACCATAGGCTCCTTGGGGTGGCATTGATATTAGTCAGTTTTGATTGCTTTCTAACATTTACCAGGTACCTACTGGACACCTGGTATGCAACAGTTCGCAAATAAATACTCTTTGAAGGAGTGGATGAGGAAACTAAGATCCAGAGTGGAAAACTGATGTGTCCAAGATCCCATAGTGAGGTTGAACTCTTTCTGCCCACTGTAGTGCTCCAACCTCCACCCTCAGGATGGAGAAGGGATAAGTCATCATCCTGCTGTGGCTGTGGGGGACAGGCACAGACAGGAAAGCCAGTCCTGCCATTGTCCAGCTGGGAAAAGAGCATGGACCGAGAGGGATGTTTTTACCTCCTAGGACCAGATCTAAGCCTCCCTCCTGGCCAGGGGGAGGAGGATGAGGAAGGCAGGCTTCAGACAGTGCCCAGCCTCTCAGGTGGAAGCTGGGGAGGGCTCACAAGGGGGCTCATCCTTTCCCACCTCCCTGGATCACTTGGTACAGTGCTTCTCACAGCTGGGGCTCTCCTAGCACCTGATCTCCATTTCACTTCCCTCTGACCATCTCTTATTGTGTAAAGACTGATTTCCCAGGCATGGTGGTACATGTAATCTCAGCTACTTATTTTGGAGACTAAATCAGGAGGAATGAAAGCTCCTGGCTAGTCTGAGCAACTTAGCAAGACCCTGTTTTAAAATAAAATTTAAAAGACTGAAGATGAAGCTGGGCAGGTGGCACACCCAGGAGGCTGAAACAGGAAGATTGCCATGAGTTCAAGGTCAACCTGGGCTACATAGTGACTTCAAGGCCAGCCTAAAATACATAGTGAGCCCGTCTCAAAAAACAAAACAAAAAAAGCCTGAGGGTGCAGCTTGGTGGTAGAGTGCTTGCTTAATAGGCATGAGGCTCCAGGTTCCATCTCCAGTACTGCAAATAGATAAATAAAAACAATGGTCATGCTGATTTTGTTACTTGTATGCATTGCCAGGAAGACACATCTTGCTGGGAAGCAGAGGGAGAAAGAGGAGGGGGAGATAAAAACCAGGACTAAGGGAAGGACGCAGGCTCATTTTCAGATTCTCTGACCACTGCCTTCAGGAATGCTGAGTTGTATCGCCTCCTCCTGTCCCATGATGACATTCAGACCCATCCTAGAACTTTCTGGATTCATTAGAGTAGATTTTTTTTAAAAGATCCTATTTAATTTAATTGATCTAAATTTATTTATTTATTTATTTGTTTATTTATTTATTTATTTTTGGTGTTTTTGAGACAGGATCCCATTAAATAGTTCAGGCTGGCCTTGAACTGACTGTGTAGCTCAGTAGTACTGTGGGTGCTTAGCATGCATAAGGCCCTACATTGGATTCCCAGCACCATAAAGAATAAATAAGTCTTCCATTTCCAATCCCAATGAGAAGTTCTCCCTTACTTGCTAAGCTTGGCCCAGATCACAGGACCAACACTGCCCAGAGAAATGCTTTGCACCACCTCCTCCTCCTCTGTGGCTTTCTCCTTTGCAGAGGGCGGGGCAGGTGCCACTGTATCTGTAGCCCCCAGATAGAGCTCCCTGGGGTGGCACCGGCAAAGCTGCCTGCACTTGGAGACTTCTTCCTTGGAGCCCTTGAAGCCCAAACGCTCTTACCTGCTTGCATGACTCTCTCTCCAGACCCTGTTTCCCTCAGTTAGGGAGGCCAGGAAGGCAGGCAAACAGTACAGCTCCCAGGAAGGGACACTGGTGTGACTGGAGCCCTTTTCCTTGGGAGGCTGCTGCCACCAGCTTTGGCTGGTGGCATCCTTCCTGAGCAGAGGAGGGGAAAGCCACCCCTGGTGTCCTGCCTGGCTTTTCCACATGCTGCCACCAACTGTCACATAGCTGGGGTAGGTAAAGGCTTCAGGGTGGGTCTGCAACTTTGTGTGGCACTCAGAGACCATTACATTTAGGCTTTAAGAGTGAAGCTGTTATCCTGAGTTCCAGCTGATTCCAAAAAATTCATCAAACATAACAAACTTGCAATCTGCTCATATCCCCAGCTCTTCTTCATTGGATGTGCTCACTATTTAGTTGGTCTCTACTCCTCACTTCTTATGCTGTTGAATTCTTGAAATCAAAAGCAGAATTTCAGCTGGGCTAGGTGGTACACATCTGTAATCCCAGCCAGTACCCAGGAAGCCAAGGCAGGAGGAGTGCCATAAGTTTGAGGTCACTCTGGACTACACAGTGAGTTCAAGACCAGCCTGCACTATTATCAAGAGACCCCATCACAAAAAAACTGGAAAAAAAGGAGCATAATTTTCCGTTATTGCTATTAAATGTCATTTGGTTCACTTTTTCCCTAGTCTGTCAAAATGTAACTCAGTTTTTGCCTAATCTGTAGATTTGATAAACATAGCTTCTACGTTTCACTCAAGGCTTTGCTACCAGGGCCGTGTTGGGAGTCTCTGAGCCAGTGATCGTTCATATGTGAGGAGCCGAAAGCACAAGTGCCCGAACAGGAGCCTCTGAGGGCGGAGCGCCGGAGGCGAACAGGTGCTCCAGCCCTGAGAACACAGAGCATTAAGAAGTGAGCTAGTAAAATACTACTACTAATAATAATGCAAATGAAAAAGTTTAAAAAAGAAGCAAGTTAGCTAAGCAAAGGGGAGTGGTATGACACGTTTATAAATAAACACACTGCTCATATTGTTGGGCAGTCTCCTCCTCCCATCGGAGGAGGGCTTCACCTGACCACCGCTTGCTATCTCTGTCTTTTATTTTCTTCATCCTCTCCTCATTCTTCCCCACCCCTCCCCCCCGGGAATTTAGAGCTCCAGTGGGCACCAGCAGCCAGGACAGAATGGGCTCAAGGCGCCCATGGAGCCCTCAGCTGACTCACAGCCATCTCTGGGGATGGCTGCTGAGCCGCTCCTGCACTCCTCATGTAAAGTCACAGGGCCCAGATGTCCCCCATGCAGGGACAGGACATGAGAGGCAGCTAAAGGCCTCACAAGAATCCCGGCAGCCTACGCAGTGGCTGAGGAGGAGAAGTGAACTTGGCCCACCTGGTCTCCATGGAGCTCCACTTATGCCCAGGGAAGAGCACATTCTCCTCCGAGCTTCAAAGACAGTTCTGTGTCTCTATCCCAGCAAGCATGGACGTCAGTGGCCGCAGAGCTCAGCTGCCGGAAGCCACTCCTCTGGCATCACATTCTTTGCCAGCATTCTGGACCCTCTCTGCCCCTTGTGCTCTCCAAAGCCCACCCGAAACAGTTCATGGGCAGCAGCGTTCTCCAGCTGCATAGCTCCCCTTGTGATGGTTCTCAGGGTAGGCACAAGACCTTGTGCATCCCCGACACGTGAGATTGACACTCAGGAAACACATGCAGGGTGCGCTGACTTTATCTAACAGTTAGCCAGGCTCCACTGGAGGGTGCCATGATTGTTCCAAGGCATTTGGCTAGAAAGTGCCACTCAAAGCCCCTGTTTGCATTTGACACAAAGCCAACTATCTCCCCTACACATTGTCATTGTCACTGTGGGTGTCTCAGGGCAGGGGCAGAATTCCTGTGATCTCTTTATTGCTGACCCATAGCAGGTGCTCAGTAAACACTTGTAGAGGCGAATTGCGTTTACACAAGCAGGAATTCCTCCCCCTAAGGTCTCTCTGTCTCATCCCCATCTCCTTCCTTGTCCCACTTTTCCTTTATATACCCCAGACCTCATGGGTCCCTCCCCACTGCACTCGGGTATTGCCCCCTCCACCAAGTTCCCAAGCACAGCCATCCCCTGTGAGTTCTCTGCTTCCAGAGCAAAAAGATTAAGGATTAATTTAGATTAAGTCAGATAATCTAAATTAAATGTTAGAACAAGATTTGGCACTGCACATGGTGGTAATACCAGCACTGTGGGAGGCTGAGGCAGAAGGATCACAAGTTAAAGCCCAGGTTGGGCATTTAAGAGACTTAGCCCTGTCTTAAAGAGGGCTAGGGATGTAGCTTGGCGCGAAAGTTCTCCCTTAATGCTAAGGAGAAAAAAACTGGTACTCAGAGGCATGCACCTGTAAGCTGTGAAGGTGAATTGCAAGTTTGAACCTAACCTGGAAAATGTAGCAAGAACCTGGCTCAAAATACAAATAAACAAATAATTAAGGAAATGGGGACCTGTCCTGAAGAAAAGGCCTGGGCTTCTCTCCTTTTACGTCTTCCGCTTCGGACCATTTGTACGCCACCAGAGGGCGCCCCCTCCCCCCATTTATCGAATAGATGGGTGTGGCGCGCTTCTCTGGCCTTGGAGGAGGACGCACTTCCATTTTTTTTGTGGGGAGGGGTGGTGGTGTTGAGCTCTAGGCCAGCGCGAAGGTGAACAAGGCCTCTACCGCTGAGCTGCAGCCCGGCCAGGAGCGCTTCCTTGTTACAGGAAGGATGGGCCTGGGCCATCTTCCCTTGTTTCTCCCCTCTCCTGGGGCAAGCCAGGCTACGGGTGCTGGTGAGCGCACACGTGCTGGGTCCCCACTACTTTGTGCTTCCTACCTTCCAGGTAGTGTCTGTCCTGCCGTCCCTGCTGGGACTACCTCTCCAGGGTACGCATTTGCTATTTACAAAAATGCCTGTGGCTTTCATCACTCCCATTTATGGGTGGAGAAACTAAGTCTTAGACGATTTTGTGTAATTGAGACTCACAACTATGCACACACACTGATCCAGTTCAGTGCCTTTCTTTTTCCTCCTCTTCCTCCTCCTCCTCCTTCTCCTCCTCTTCTCCCCCCTCCCCTCCTCTTCCTCCTCCTCCAGTGTTGAAGATTGAATCCAGGGCCTTCACAGTGAGCTACATTCCTAGCCCCCTGCCCTCTTTTTTGAGACAGGGTCTTCCTAAATTCCCAGGCCGGGCTCCAGCTTGTGACCCTCCTGCCTCACTCTCCTGAATGCTGGGATCACAGGCGTCCGTGCGACACCACGCCCGGCTGCATCCTTTGGTTTAGCGGGTTCTGGGCCCTTGCGTGGTTCTGCTTTCTTGTGCGATGGGAACCCAGGAACGGAGCTGCCCCCTCCCAGGCTCTAATGGGTTAAACCTGGGCCCGCCCCTCGCCTCCCGGCTGGCGGGAGTATGAATAGCCTCGCTCCGTCTCCAGCTCCGATGCTCAGCTGCTCCGCCCAGTCATTGTCCCCGCAGGTCTCTTCTCTGCGGCCCCAAGTTACGAGCGCCTCTGCTTTTTCCCGGCGCCCAGCGTCCATCTGTCCTTGGCGATCCAACGAGCAGCATGGACGGCTGCGTGGGGGAGGAGTCCTTTCAGCTGTGGGAGCTCAACCGGCGCCTGGAGGCCTACCTGGCCCGAGTCAAGGCGCTGGAGGAGCAGAACGCACAGCTGAGCGCGGAGCTCGGGGGCCTCCGGGCACAGTCCGGCGACACCTCCTGGCGGGCCGGAGCCGACGGTGAGCTGGCTGCCTTGCGCGCCCTGGTGGACCAGCGCTGGCGGGAGAAGCATGCGGCTGAGGTGCAGCGCGACAGCCTGGCGGACGAGTTGGAAGGTGTGGCGGGCCGGTGCCAGCAGCTGCGGATGGCCCGGGAGCGCTCCGTCGAGGAGGTTGCGCGCAGTCGGCGCGCAGTGGAGGCCGAGCAGCGCGCCCGGGACTGGCTGAGCGCTCAAGCGGCAGATCTGGAGCGCGAGCTAGAGGCGCTACGCGCGGCGCACGAGGAGGAGCGCGCCGGTCTGCACGCCCAGGTAGCCTGCACACCCCGCCGCCCTGCGCCACCCCGCCAGCCCCCCGCGCCAGCCCCGGAGGTGGAGGAGCTGGCCCGGCGGCTGGGCGAGGCGTGGCGCGGTGCAGTGCGCGGCTACCAGGAGCGCGTGGCGCACCTGGAGACGTCGCTGGGCCAGGCCCGCGAGCGGCTGGGACGCGCGATGCAGGGCGCCCGGGAAGGGCGCCTGGAGCTGCAGCAGCTCCGCGCCGAGCGTGGCGGCCTCCAGGAGCGCAGGGCAGCGTTGGAGCAGAGGCTGGAGGGCCGCTGGCAGGAGCGGCTACGAGCCACTGAAAAGTTCCAGGTGAGGATGTGTGGGACCTGGATGCGACCGGGCACCAGGATACTTTATGGGAAAGGACTTTCCCTTCAGGAGCCTCTGCTCAGAACTCCCAACCCAGGCCCACAAAGCCCTGGACTTTCACACCTGGTCCAGGGCAGGTGGGTAGGATGAGGTCCAGCCCAGCATGTGCAGCCCCTGACGCTCCATGCACCTGCCTATTCTGAAAAGGCCCTCCCTAGGCTGCTGTCACTCAGCTGTCTGTTCTCCAGGGAGCCAGGGCCTTAGATGAGTGGCCCCCAGCCCCTGTCCCAGGTCATGGCTGCCCACTCCCTGGAGCATATTACAGAGGCCTGGGACAGCTGTTGTCCTTCATACTGTGCAGATGTGATCCAACAGCTGAGAAAATAGCTTCCTGACAGGGCCAGACAGAGGTCTTGCTGAGGCCCCTCCCCACTGCCCTCCATAGAGGGATATTCCAGAACTTGGCAGGGGTGGGGCGGGGTATGAGGAGACAAGAAGGGGACAGGGCTGTTTGGCTTACTGGCTCTTGACTAATCATTTTTCCTTCTGCTTCCACTTTCTCCCTCTCCTTTCTGTAACCTATCTCCTCTCCTCCCTTGCCTCCCCCTTCCTGTGGGAGCTGAATTCTCAGCAGCATATGCAACTGTTTAATCAGCATCCCAAGGAGCAGCAAAGCAGTGTGGGAGAGGGCTGAGAGGGCCCCTCTTCTCATCTGGGGACCTGGCGGAGGCTCCCCAGGCAAGGAGGGGTCCAGGAAGCAGGGGCCCAGCCTGTCCTACAGACAAGTCAATAAGGAGCAGGGGTACTGGCAGGTCCAGGAGGGTCCCCTGTGGTTTCACTGACCATGTGGCTTGCTCTGCAGCTGGCCATGGAGGCCCTGGAGCAGGAGAAGCAGGGCCTGCAGAGCCAGATCGCCCAAGTCCTGGAGGGCCGGCAGCAGCTGGCACACCTCAAGATGTCCCTCAGCCTGGAGGTGGCCACATACAGGTATGGCATGAAGCCAGCCTACCCATCAAACACAGTTGTACACACATACGTGGAGGTAGAGATTCTGAAGTTGAAGGGGCCCATAGGCATAGGTAGTTGTAACTCTGTCACCTGGCCTTTGTGACTCTAAACTGGTCACTTCCACACAAGGACACAGCTCATCTGTACCTACCTGCTCACCTTTGGTTTCATGACCAGAGAAGTAAATGTCCCCTTCCCAGGAAGCCCTTCAAGGAGCAGTGACATTGCTGAGTGGGGCAGTCTCAGGGGAGAGGTGCACACATATCATGTATAGGTGTTTGCATACAACCCTTCCCCCAAGGGACTGAGAACCTGCAGCCTGTGTGTGCACACACCGAGGGGTGATGACCATGGGCATTCTTTGAGGTTGGGCAACCTTGCAGGTCTGGGTGGTCATACTGACTTGCCACCTGGCCTGGCCACAGCCCTGTCTAGGGTAAGAGTTGGCCTTTATGACTTCCACAGCCCTTTCTAACCTGACATAATGGGGCCAGATTCCTCTCCAACTTTTGGTTCTGCCAGCTCACCGATTGCCTTTCCTGCTGCTTCTCACTGACTACTCGGCCTCAGCAAAGTTCTCTCTCTTCTGGGTCACTGGCCTGGTGGGCTTATCCACCAGTGGAACCCAAGGAAGGGGCTTTGCAACTCTGAGGGCTGAGTACACCAAGCCACAAGACAGGGGCTGTGGCAGGACCTGCTGTTAGGAGAGAGCCTCTCCTTAAGACTCCTGCAGAAAAGGCAGGGGGCTAGAAACAAAGACCTCTGTGCCCTGTTGGGCCTCCAACACAGGGTGGTAACCCAAATCAAACCATGGAGAGAGGAGAGATCTGGGCAGGTCCTGAGGAATGTCTCCACTGGGTTGTGTGGCATGCAAAGGATTTGGAGAGTGGGGACTGAATTCATTTACTTTTGTCTGTCATAAGCTCTGGGGGCCCTGGGGGGAAGTAGCGGGGGGGGGGGGACCCCATGGGAACAGCAGAGAATTCCCATTTCCCTTAGTAGCCTCCCTTCTCAGACCCTCCAGATGGCGGTGTGAACAAAGGCAGTGATTAGCATGAGAATCAGCCCCCCACCCAAGGATGAGGTCATTGGCCTGGGTTGGGGAGGAGACTACACTAAGCCTGTGTGTGTGTGTGTGTGTGTGTGTGTGTGTGTGTGTGTGCATCTGACTGTGTGGGAATTGCAGTGTGTCTGTGAGGTCCCCAGTGTGCCAGTGACTGTGATGTCTGTGGGTATTTGACTGTGATTTCAGCTTGAGTGTGGCTTTGTGTAATCTTGGTGAAAGTGCAGGGGGTGGAAAAATGCTGAGGGAGCCTGCTGAGCCAGGATGTGTGGTGAGTTCCTGAGCTCCCCCTGCTGGCCCTGGGCCAAAGGCTAACCCAGCTGTCCTCCCCTCCCCCCAGGACCCTCCTAGAGGCTGAGAACTCCCGGCTGCAGACACCTGGTGGCAGTTCTAAGACTTTTCTCAGCTTCCAGGGTAAGAGGAAGGGCCAAGTGCCCCTGAAACTCTCCCTTCTTTGCTCTTCACCCCAGACAGACCTTTCCTAAGAGGCATCAATCTAAGTCTTAACTCCTTGACTCCCTGCAACACAAAGGCAGCACCTTTGGACACTTGCCAGAAGTGAGTGCTGCTTGGCTCTCCACCCCACCAGGCCAGCACCCACTGACACTGTCTTCTCCCCCTCTGCCTTTCCAGACCCCAAGCTGGAGCTTCATTTCCCTGTGACCCCAGAGGGCCAGCATCTGGGACCTGTCCTCAGCCCAACTTCCTTCCGCTCCCCCTTGCCTAACATGCTCCAAATACCTGTGCCAGCCTTTCTGAAGAGCCAGGAATTCCTCCAGGCCCATACCCCCACCTTAGCCAGCACCCCTATTCCACCTACACCTCAGGCTCCCTGCCCTGCTGCAAATGCAGAGGCCAGAGTCCAGGATGATCCTTGCTCCCTGCTCCCACCACAAGGTGGGAGGCAACAAGCTCCAGAGCCACTGTGGGCTGAAGCCCAGGCAGCAACCACTGCTGGCATCCTTCCAGGACCGGAGGAACCTGGTAGCAAGCAGCAAGCCCCTGAGGACCAGGCTTCCTTGACCCAACCCCTCAGCCCTGACCAGCCCAGTTTAGAGGCAAAAGACAGAGAACTCAGTGGGTCCAGAACATCTAGCATATTCCAGGAGGAAGGTAAGGAGCAGATGTGGGGACTGGTAGAGAAAGAAGCAACCATAGAGGTCCAAGTAGAGAGCAGCTTGCAGCAGCAAACATGGCAAGAAGGAGACCTGCACATGAGGGAAAGCCAGGACTCCCAGGGTCCTCTGGAAAAAGAAACCCTGAAGGTTCTGGGAGAAGAGATTCAAAAGCCACTGATGCCTCTGGAGAATCAAAGCCATGAGGCCCAAGAGAAAGAAGATCAGGAATCTCTGAAATCTTTAGAAGAGAACCTAGAAACACTAAGAAGTCTAGAAAAAGAAAATCAAGAAGTATTAAGGTCTTTAGAAGAAAAAGACATGGACACAGAGAGACCTCTAGAAAAGGAAGTCACTGAATTACCTGAGTCTATAGGAAAAGAGAATTCACAGAGATTGCAATCCTTGGAAAAGGAACACCAAGAACTAATGAGATCTCCTGAAGGTAATCTAGAGACTGTTTTATTTCCAGGAAAGGGAAATCAAGAACTAGTGAGATCTCTAGAAGAGGAGAACTTAGAAAAGCCACCGAGATCTCAAGAAGTAGAGGACCAGGAGATATGGAAATCTCCGCCAGGTGAGAATCAGGAGTCCCTGAAGTGTTTTGAAGATGAGACCTCTAAAGATGATCAGGAGTCACTGACCTTTTTAGAAGACAATGAGAAGATTGTGAGACCTTTAGAAAAAGAGAAACAGGAGCTACTGAAGTCTTTAGAAGAAGAGGATAAGAAATTTGTGAGAATTCTAGAAAAAGAGGACCAGGAGTCTCTAAGGTCTCTGGAAACAGC
Organism: Dolichotis patagonum; assembly: GCA_004027295.1. Taxonomy (NCBI): domain Eukaryota; kingdom Metazoa; phylum Chordata; class Mammalia; order Rodentia; family Caviidae; genus Dolichotis; species Dolichotis patagonum. Next base: position 12,108 of record PVJX010007629.1, read on the forward strand.
AGACCAAGGGAATGTGAGAGCTCTAGAAAAAGAGAACCAGGAGCCCCTGAAGTCTCTAGAAGAGGAAGAAGAGAAGACTATGAGACCTTTAGAAAAAGAAAATCTGGAACTGCTGGAGTATCTAGAAGAAGAAGATGACATTACTGTGAGACCTCTAGAAAAAGAGAACCAGGAACCACTGGGGTCTCTAGAAGACCAGAAGACCATGAGACCTCTAGGAAAAGAAGATGAAGAGCCATTGTGGAGTCTAGAAGAAGAGGACCAGAAGAATGTGAGACCTCTAGAAAAAGAGAAGCAGGAACCATGGAAGTCTTTGGAAGAACAGGATCAAAAGATCATGAGACCTCTAGAAAAAGATGATCAGGAGCTACTGAAATCGCTAGAGGAAGACCAAGAGACACTGAAAACTCTTGAAAAAGAGACTCAGCAGTCACTGAGGGGCATAGGGGAAGAATGCCAAATGACAATGAGACTGCTAGAAAAGGTGAATCCAGAGCCACTAGACTCTCTTGGAAATGAACAGCAGACAGTTGAATCTCTTGAAAAAGAGGATCAGGAGTTATTCAAGTCCCTGAAAGGTGAGAGTACAGAGGCAGTGAGATCTTTAGACATACCGAACCTGGAGTCACGGAAGTCTGCAGAAGAGGACCTGGAAATGCTAAAATCTCTGGAAGCCGGAGAGTCACTGTGGTCTCTAGAAAAAAGGAATAGGGAGACAGTAAAACCTTTAGAAGAGGAAATTCAAGAAACACTGGGGTCTGTGGAAGAAAACCAAGAGATGCCAAGCCCTCAAGAGAAACAGAATCAAGAAACAGTGAGACCTCTAGGTGAGTGGAACCTACAGAACTTGAGATCTCCAGAGGAGGCAGGGAAGGAAGGTCACAAAGATCTGGAAAAGGAAGGAAGCCTGTTGAATGGAGAAAATCAAGAGTTACTGAGGTCTCTGAAAGACACACAGGAGCTGCCTCTGTCTGAAAATCAGCAGATATGGGAGGATATAGCCATGGGAGATCAAGGTCTGGGTCAGGAAGCCCCATCTAGCAGGGAGCAGGTGGGAGATGAGGGTGAGGCAGAGCTGGACCTGAGGGAGCAGGATGGGAATTCAGCAGCAGAGGCCTGGAGCACCGGTAGCCCTGAGCCCAAAGAGCAGAGGGACTCAGCTGAGGGAGCCAGTAGGTATGGAGATGCTGAGGACCCCCAAGACCTTCAAGGGCCATCAGAGGAAGTGGGGGCCCGGGGCCTCAGAGCTTCCCAGGAAATGGCAGAGGTGACAGAGCCCCAGCGGGAAGATGAGGATGAAGGGCCAGGGAGTGGCCAAGCGTCCCCAGATGTCACCTGCGAGTCAGAAACAGCCAGGAGCCTAGGAGCTGCAGGAGCCGAGCTGGGACTGCAGCAGGGGGCAGGAGAGCTGGAGGGCCAGAAGGACCTGAGGCACCCTGCCCTCCAGGAGGCAGGGCAGTCACCCCCAGTGGAGGAAAATCTGGAGGCAGAGAATGCTCAGGGCTTGGGAGGGCCTGGGCAGGACGACATGGAGACGGCACTCCCCCACCTGCCCAGCAGGAGCATGAACCTTGGGGAGCCTCCCAAGGGCTGGGAGGAGCTGCAGCCTGAGGCCAGTGTGGGAACAGAGGAAGTGTCCCCCACTGATGCCCCTCAGCCCAGGCCCTTGGGATCAGAGGATGCCCAAGATGCACAACCAGTGCTGGGGCCCACTGAGCCCCATGCAGCCACCCCAATCATGGAAGAGTCCCCTGGGGCCCAGTTCCAGAATGAGGTGGACCAGGAGGCTGGCTGGGGGCTCAAAGGGAGGGCTGAAGCCTTGGGAGAGGTAGAGGGTGAGCAGGAGGAGTTTGGTCCTGAGGAGATTCCTGAGGACTTCCAGGAGGAGGAGGAGGAGGAGGAGAGCAGAGCAGAAAGTGAGGCGGATGAGCTTGGGGAAACCCTGCCGGACTCCACTCCCCTGGGCCTGTACCTCAGGTCCCCCTCATCCCCTGGGCGGGACTTGGCAGGAGAAGAGAGACCTGCCCCTCAGGGGGAGGCCAGGAAAGAGGGCCGAGATCCTGTTGTCCCAGGCCCACACTCAGAGGAGGGGGAGGGGAAAGAGGAGGGTGGGGAGGATGATCATGGCCAGGACTCTGACCTATCAGATGAATTCGAAGGTCTGGAAAAGGCTTCTCTTCCTGGGGCCCTCAAGAAGGTGGTAGAACCTCTAGACCAGGAGGCTCAGCTGCTGGAGCCTGCAGTCTGGGACCCAGATGGGGAGTCTGATGGGTTTGCTGACGAAGAGAGTGGGGAGGAGGCAGAGGAGGAGGAGGAGGAGGGGCAGGAGCCAGGGGCTCCTCGGTGGGGGCCAGGGTCCTCTGTGGGAAGCCTGCAGACCCTGAGTAGCTCTCAGAGAAAGGCCCTCCTGGCACCTGAACCTCTGGGCATCAGTGTTCCCTGGGATGACGGCTTGCAGGGTGCTATGGCTGATGCCCCTGTGACTGCCCCGGAGACCGAATCCCAGGACAGTGCTGAGCCTTCCGGCTCAGAGGAGTCGGACTCTGCTCCCTGGGAGGAGGACCAAGTCCCTGGTCCTTTGGAGACTGTGGAGGACACAGGCCCAGGGGATAACCACAGTATCAATGGGGGTCCCAACTTGGAAGAGAAGTCAGAGCACACAAGTGGGAGGGCAATGAATGGGCTAGAGCAGTCCAAGGGAGAAGGGCATAGAACCCCAGAGCCCCCTGATGGGGATCAAGGTGCCTCCTCACAGGAGGAGGAAGGGGTTGCCCTGAAGACCCCTTGGGCAGGGACTCCTTTGCACCTAGGCCCAAGCCAGTTCCTGAAGTTCACTCCGAGGGAAGGAGATGGAGACTCCTGGTCCTCCGGGGAAGACTAGAGCAAGGTCTTAGACACAGGATCTGGGGGGAGGCTGTCCCCACAACACCCTCTTCCAGAGTTGACACCCTTAGCTCGTGATCTCTTGACCCATGGTTTCATCTGAGAGAGAGGGAAGCGTGGCTGGCTAAGGTGGAATGACATGTGGCAAAGGAGCTATTCCAAGACTGGAGGCTCTGGGAACAAAACCTTGGACTCTGCCTGGGGACAACCTGCTTCCATCAACCCAGAGGCTAACGCAATGGAACTCCTGTAGCGCCAGGCTCCCTTTCCTCTATACTCCATCACTGGGAAAGGTCTAGGCAGTGTTCGCTCTGTTGGGGGAGGGTCCACCCTTGGGGAGGTCTGGCCTGTGGCTAATGGAGGTGAGGGACCCGTGTCCTGACCCCCTTGTCTTAGCCATGTGGTGGCCCCATATAGCTCATACATGCTTGAATAAAGTCGTGCCTCTGCCTACAGAAGTCTGGACTCTTCCTTCCTGCACTCAGATTCAGGCCCCTACTCGGGCCAGCACAGGAGCAGAGTGGAGGGACCGTTATGGAAGGGGATGCCCCCTGGGACACCACAGAGGGACAAAGGTGGACTGGGGGGCCAACCCAGGTGACCTTAGTGCCTGCAGAAGGGCTAGCATCTAGGCCCATCATCATCCGCCCACAGCACTGATTACAGGGGAGACAGGCTTTGAGCCGCCCCTACCCTCACGTGACCTCCTCAGTGTCGCCAGCATAATAAGCCCCCTTGTCTCCAAACCCAAACAGTTGTCTGGCGTGTGATGACTGACTGGGAGAGCGTGGGGTCCAGGTCAGAGAGGGGTCCAGGGGTCCGTTTGTAGCCTCCGGTCAGCATTTAACTGCTGGGAGGGAGGGTGGGCAGGGTGAGCTGGGCAGCCTTGAGAGCAGGAGGTGAGGGGGAGCCTCTACCTCCTCTAGCACATGATGGCGAAGCTACAACATGCCTGTTATTGTTTTCCTTTTAAGACAAAAGTTGTTAATGTATGTATCTGTATTCAGGTTTAGTTGCAGGTAAATAAGTGGGTTTAGGCCCATTCCCCACTTCACAGGAGGTCTGGGGTCCCGTGAAGGACAAGGGTGCGGAAATCCTGTGGGAGATGAGGCCTGAGGCTTTGAATTGAGGACACACAAATAGAAGCCACTCCTCTGTGGCTCTGAGGACACCTAGACATCCCAGAAGTGGGAGGGGCTGCCAAGCAGTGTTCTACACTGGGGACTGATGGTAAGAGGCTGGTGCAGGGTGAGGGGGACCCCATCAGACCCCCAGATACCTGAAGGGAATAAGAAAAGACAAAAGACAATCCTTTTTGGCATAAGGGAAGACCAGGAGGAGTTAAGCTCCAGTGGACTGACTGAGCTCTCAAGTGTTGCCCATTTGTATTAGTAACTGAGAAACAGGAGAAGTGAAAGTTCTTCCCCTGGGTGCCCATGGTTTGTGTACATATTATCTTGTCTCAAGAGACTATAAATATGAGCTTCCCCACAAGGCCAGAGAGCGTGCAGCTATTTGTAAACTCTCTGTCCCTTGCTCGGACCACAGGACCACTGTCACATAGCCTGGTCCCTAACGTAGTAAAAGATTCTTTTATGTCCCCTGGTCCCCAACAGCCAGGATCAGGCTCTTCCTCTCTGTAGGCTGAGGTGGGTTAAACTAAGGAGAGAAAACTGGGGCCCCTCTGGTTCCCTGTCTGTTCTCTGGCCAGGGCACCTGGGTGCGGTTCACACCCGCCCTAGCCTGGAGGTCCAGAGCCTTCTGGCAGCGCAGTCCGCGCTCTCCCCTTCCTGTACTCACTGCTAACAAGGCCCTTTCTGATTCCACCAGGCTTCGAGGCACCCAGGCCAGTAAGGCCCATTTCTGGCCCCTTTAATGGGACGGAAGCACCCAGGCTTTGGGCGAGGGCCGAGAACAGAGGCTGAGCCAAGCGGTCATTCTCCGCCGCTGACCTTCCTGCCTCCACACAGATCCCACGCCCATTACAGTGTTACCCAAGCTGGCCACTGCTGTCAGTAATCCCAAATAGGGAGGGACGTAAACTAGACAGAAGGGAGGACTTTTTAAAAAACTCTATTGTGGTACTGGGGGTTGAACTCAGAGCCTTTGCACTGAGATACATCCTGAGCCCATTTATTTTATTTTTATTTGTTAAATTTTGAGACAAAATCTCATTAAGTTGCTAAATTGTCCGGATTGGGTTCAAACATATGGTGCTCCTGTCTCAATCTCCCCGAGTGCTAGAATTCCAGACCAGTGCCACAACCCAGCTCAGGAGGGAGGATATTTTTAAAGTGGGTGTACAGTAGATGCGGTACCCTCAGGAGTGGTAAACCTCCCATGCAGCAAGAGAAATGAAGGTACATTCCTGGTTGTCAGAAGAGGAGCGATTGCCATTTTTTAACAGCTTTTTTTTTTTAGATAAGGACTCATTATGTAACCAGGCTGACCTCAAATTCATGGCGATCGTTCTGCCTCAGCCTTCCATGTGCAAGCATGCCTGGCCCTCCAACAGCTATTTACTAAGCATCTACTATGTATCATGTACTAAATGAACCTTAGGAATCCAGGAACAAATAATAAGTTTCCTTGTGCAGGAGCCCTTACCTACTGACTGAGCAGACTTCTAAGTGGAAATCATATTTGAAAACAAGGAAGCAGACTGACTGTAGAGATAGGAAAAGATAGGGGGCAGAGGGGAAAGAGAAGTAAAGGGGATCAAGATGGGTATTTGTTCCCTACAATGAATGCGTTTATTATGTATCACAAACATATGCTGATTTTATTTATTTATTTTTGGTACTGGGAATCAAATTCGGGACCTCAGGCTTGCCAGGCAGGCGCTGCGCTGCTGAGATATATCCTCACCCCCATCCTGCTAATTTTATTTAAGAAAACAAAAAGGTCAGGAGAGAAAACAGAACCACTCTGGGTTACAGGAGGTGGAACAAGGCCCCCCCTGACCTGGGCGGGGAGTTTGGGAAGGGCAGGCAGGGGGACAGCGTGAGGCATCTGAGGGACCGGAAGAAGGCTGCGTGGCTGGAAGGTGAAGGAGACAGAAGCGAGGCAGGCACACAGACAGAGGGTCAGTAGGGGAGGAAACCACGACCTCCTAAGAGGAATGGGGCCTCCAAGGTTGTGGGTAGAGGTGAAGGTAGGTTTCCCACAAAATCTGCTGCTGCTGCATGAGGCGAGACCAGAGCCAGCATGCGAGGTACCCAGAGGCTCAGGCACAGGGCAGGGGAATGGAGGGAAGGGAAGTGGGGTGTCAGGACATGGGAAACTATTGTTGAGGAGCAAAGGGCAGCAGAGTCCCAGGCTGCCATCCTTGGGTGGCTGGGAGATTCGCCTTCCCCTTTATGGTGAAGAATTCAGCAGGAAACTGTGACCTCTCAGAGGAGGTATATATGTAGATTTGGAGCTCAGGAGAGGGGCCCAGGCTGGAGACAAGTCAGAGTCAGCTGGGAGTGGCGGCCTATGCCTGTGATCTCAGTACTCTGGTAGGCTGATGCAGGAGGAGCTCAAGGTCCAGCCCAGGTGGGCAATTTAGCAACCTTGTCTCAAAATCAATAACAGTCACAACATGTAGCTCGGTACAAAGGCCCTGGTTGGATCTCTAATACTAGGAGAGAAAAAAAGAGTTGGCTAGAGACCCCCACAGTAGAGCACAAGGAATGAGATGGTGCCAGGACAGCACCTCCAAGAACCTCCCAACAAAGGGACATCTGCAGAGGAGCTGGAGAAGGGGTCCCAAAGCGCTGGAGAATGGAGGGCAGGGGACTGCAGGACTGGGAGGCATCTGGCAGGGCAGAGAGCTTTGAGAAAGCAAGCATTTTGTCTGCTCCTTGCCCAGAGCCCAGATCACAGCTAGGAGCCCAGCTGAGTACACAGAGAATGAATGAATGAATGAATGGCCAGCAGAAAGGACACACTTCTGAGGGTGGAGTCGCCAGGAGAGGGAGAAGGAGGATGGCACCCCCACCCCCACGGTGGAGGGCAAGTGGGAGGCTATTCTGGAGCTCCTCCGGGTAAATATAGCCTCAGAATGGAGGGGGCAGCAGTAGAGGTGGCTTCCTCGGTTTGTTTGGGGCATTTCCTTATAAGGCCGTGCAGGCCTAGGCCGCCAGCAGGGTGAGGTCAGGGGCTGAGCACTCCATTCAGCCGCCTGCTTCTGTCCCTGTCGTTCCGAGCCCCACAGGAAATCAAAACCCCAGCTCTGGCCTCCTGCCAAGACTGCCGCTCAGCGAGACTTTTAAAGGGCCCCTCCCCACCTTGCAGGCCCAGCCGGAGCCGGTTAGGGGCTTCTCACGAGCTCCTCCCAGACAGGGCCACTGGACCCGCACTGCCCCGCAGGGTCTGGTTTTCCTGTCTGTGGTAGTTCTCGGGCTGGATCCTTCTGAGGCTCTGCACAGTTCTGGTGCCCAGTGGGCTAATCAGAGTCCATTCCTGGCCTCCCGGGAAAAGCCTTGCTCCCCACAGCCCCGCCCCAGCCTCTTCTGGGGGGAGCCAGCTGCTGCCACTTGATCCTGTGGTGTCGCAGCTGCTGTCAGCAATGCCATCCTGCCCAGGCAGGGATGGAAGAATGTGATTTAATTTCTGCTGGAATGTGCCCTTGGGGCTGCCCACAGAAGGGGGGTCATAGGGAGCCCCTCAAGCCTAGGAAACCCGAGGACAGCCCCATCCCAAGCCCACAGGGGAGGGCTGAATCCCAGGACAGCCTGCATCAGGACGAATGGAAGAGAGACACTGGAACTTCTAGGGAGGAGGAAAAGAGAAAGTTTCTCATACAGGCATGAGTGTCGGCCAAGGAGCGGGTGTCTGCTCCTGTCCCTGAGTCCATAGCTCACCAAGGAGGCAGTAAAGGCCTCTCAGAAACCAGTGGTTGAGGGAGAAAGGCGCAGCTTGGCTCGGCTCCTGGGAAGGGGCAGAAGGGACTCAGAAGAGGGCTGTAGACTTTGCGCTGGAAGTAGGAAAAACCAGTGCTCTCTTTTCTCCCCACTCATTTCCCTGCTTCTCTCACCCCAAGGGCCTTTTCCTGTTCCCCAATCTTGCTAACCCACCACCCCAGGTGCAGGTCAGGTATACTCTTCTGCAGCACTTTGGGAAAGGGATGCTGCCCCAGAGCTCCAGCCTCTTTCTTAGTCCCAGGTCCTGGAGCCCTCCTCCTGCCCCTCAGCCCTCTTTGCTTCCAGGCCACAACCCACCCTACACACAGTCCTGTCACAGCCCAGCCCCTGTGCTTCAGCTGTGGTCCAGAAATAACAAGAGAGGCAGGTGCCAGGAGGCCTCTGTTGGGGACCCCTTCCCACAGCTGTTCCCCAGGGCCCCAGGAAGATGGCCAGAAACTTTGGTTGGCTCCTCCAGGACTGTGTCCCTTCCTTATCCCCAAGGAGAGACAACATCCACTGACAGCCTCACTCAACACTCAGAGACCCAAGTCTCCCTCCAGGCTCCCCCTTTTCACCTTCCTGTGTCTTCCAGCAATACCCACTTCCCTTGCCCCTTACCACTTCCTGAATCCCTTGGTCTCTCCAGGATTCCTTCTATTCTAGTCACCTCATTTGCCATCAAGTTACGTCAGAGTAAACATCAGCTTGTTTTGATGAGGAAACTGAGGTACTTGCCATTGATACTAGGAGTCCCTAGATGTCACCTGGGGTCTTATAGGAGATGAGCCAGACAGGAGTCTGTGGGCTGCCTCCTTCAAATGCTCCAGTCCCAAATGGTCAACAGCCACCCTTGTGTTGACAATCCGTGTAAATACTAGGGAGAGCTTCGGGATAAACACAGAAGCCTTGGGCCACCCATTCAGATGGTGCCCTGAGCCCAGAGTACAAATATCCTCCTTCTTCCTTCCTCCTCTCCTTCCCAGGCCTTTCCTGGTGCTCTGCCCCAGTGGCTGTCAGTTCTCCCTTCCCAGGAGGAAGTTGGCTGCTGTGCAGCACGAGGAGTAGAAGTCAGGCCTCAGAAAGGGCTGAGGAACTCTTATGAGCTGGAAGAGCCACCCAAGTCCTCACTCAGGCAGGGGTCTGACTGCTACCCCTGGAAAATCTTCCCACCCATGGGGGTCAGACAGGCCGAGCATTTTTGAAAGTCTTTGGGAGCTGCTGTGTCATGGTGGCGGGCAGCCAGGACAATGGGGGCCTTTCTCTCTCAGTGGGGGAGGGCAGGCCCAAGTCAGAGCCTCAGGGCTGAGACAAAGGCCTTAGTGAGATCTGGATAGTGCTGTGGGATTTAGGGGTGTGGAGGAGGAATGGGGAGGCAGGTGTGGGTCAGAGTAGCCTGGGGATGTGGGGAAGCTGTTGGTTGGCCATCTCCAGACCTATGGCGATATTCAAGTCTCTGCTTCCGAGCCTGCAGGGGGGCCCCACTTTGGACCTGTGGGAAGGTGCGTGAGAGCTAAACACACCCACACTTCCAGGGACTGACTGGGGCATGTAGTCAGATCTGTGCTGTGCCCTGGGGGGGGTAGGACACATAGACACACACACACACACACACAGGCGCACGCACACGCGCATGCGATAGCATATGCACACGCAGGCAGGCCAGGGCTTGAATTTGGTGCAGGGCACTGCTGAGTCATACCTGGACCAGCTCCCTTTCCCCAGGAAGTCCAACAAAGCTAGGAGAAGGCTTCCGTTTCCTGCTGGTGCAGCCCAGCAGGTGTGGGGAGGAGCTCAGATTCCAGCTCAGGCCTTTCATCCACCTCTGGGACTCTCCTTGCCAGCAGATCAGAGAAGATGGGGGACCCTGGCCTGGGAGTGATTCAGCAACAATGCCTTGGTGGAAGGCAGACAAGTCAAAGCCCTGCCCAGCTCACAAGCAGGAACCCTAGGAGCCCAACCTGCTACCTACACTAACCCCAGAGCTGGGATGTGGCTCCAGGGTGGAGGGGGGCCTGATGCATGAGGGCCTTTATTCGATCCCCACCATGGCAACAAACACAGCCCACCTCTGCAAGGACCCTAAGGACAGGCACTGCCTGCTCCCCAGCCTTCTCCTCTTCAGGTCCCACCTTCCAAGGCCCCTGGGTCATCATCTATTCACAGTCCTAGCCAAATGTCTGGAATCACACATTCTGAAAATGCAGTGGGCGATCAGAGGATAAAGTGGGGCATCTTCCCTGGCCCCAGCACCATCCTCTTGCCCGTATTTCCTAAGAAACCCAATCCTTAGCTGTGCTTGGCTGGGATGGAGACAGGGATGAGATCGGACAGGTGAGCCCAGGGTGAGGGATGAATGTGGTAATAGGTGGATCTGGGAGGTTAGTGCTGGGATTTCAGAGACCAGCTGCGTGGGATTTAGACATAGGGTGGGGAAGGCCAGGGGCTGGATGGGGCGGCTCAGGGGAGCCCGTCCACTACCCTCAGCATGCACTTGTCCCGAACCTGTCTCTGTCAGTCTTGCCTCACTCTCTAGGTCTCCATATTTCTCAGCCATTTCCCCTCTGTCCCTGCCTCTTGGTTTTACTGACTTTTAGGAAAAGGAATGAGGAACAAGAATTTCCCAACCATAGCCAGGGATTTAGCTCAGCAGAGTAAGTGTCTGCCTTGCAAGTGCCGGATTCTGAGTTCCATCCCCAGTCCAAAAAAAAGAAAAAAGAAAAAAAAAAAAAGAAAAGAAAAAGAATTGCCCAACTGTGCCAGGCTAGGTGGCACATGTCTGTCATCCTAGCACTCAGGAGGCTGAGACAGGAGCACTACTGTGAGTACAAGGCCAGCCTGAACTATATAACAGAGACCTTGTCTCAAAGCAAAACCCAAACCCAAAAAACAACAAAAAACAAATAATTGCCAGTGTGGAACTGAGTGTGGTGTGCGCACCTGTAATCTCAGTACCCTGGGAAGCTGAGGCAGGAGGATCACAAGTTTGCACCCACCCCAGGCAAGTAAAAAACTTAGCTGAACCCTGTCCTAAAATAAAAATAAATACAAAAATAGAAAAGGGCCAGAGATGTAGCCTTGGGTTCATGTCCCCATTTCCCTCTCTGTCTCTGTCTCACTCCGTGTAGATTAAGTGTTGGAACTTGGCACCCCAGAGGTGTGTGTGGACACATGAGAGTGTGCACATGTGTGTGCATATGAGACTTTATGGCTAACCCAGATGATCATCCTGTCTATCCGTCTGTCGGAAGGGCAGACCACACCCCTGTGACGCACTGTGCCAAAGGCACAATTCTGCACTGTGGGTTTCATGCACACACACTCGGTACATAAAGCACAACTGAAGCACTATCTCCCCATCCGCAGTGACCTCACCATCAGTCTCCGCTGACTCATTGGTCCTGGCCAGCTTAGCCTGGCCGGAAGTCTTACCTCCTTCCCGCTCTGTGGCGACGGAAAGGAAGGCCGGGGCGCCCCCTGGCGGTCTCCTTAGGCTGCATTCCCGCCCCAGGTCCTTGTACGCATGCGCACACAGCATTCTCCCGAACGATGCTCTGCACCCATAGCGCCCTCTGGTGGCCACACTGTGAGACCCACAAATCATCCTGAAGCCGGGCCTCCTGCTCCTTCTGCTTTCCTTTGGGCTACCTGCAGGTGCTTTCCTTCACCCTCACACTCCCTAGAGAATCCCTCCCCCACCGCCATTCTCCCTAGAGAATCCCAACCTCACCAGGAGTTGAGGACTGGCACTGAAGGTGCCCCCTGCTCTGCCTTTCCTTCTGGAATCCCTACACCAAACTCCTCTGCTTTGGGCACTCTGTCACATACTGTCTGACACTCTCACCCTCTTACTGCCCCCAGCTCCATAGTTTCTTTATTCCATGACTGTACTGGGCAGCTTTCAGTGCCAGGTGCTTTTATCCCCTGACATCTTAAGGGCTTCTCTGATCTTTAGAAATTATAAACACAGAAGCTGTTTATCCTATCCTAAGAGGCCCTGCTCATCTGCACTTCTGCCTCTCCTCTTCCTGCCCCCTGCCTTGGTACTGGAGATTGAACCCAGGGCCTTCACTGTAAACTACATCTCCAGCTCTTTTGAGACAGGGTCTCAATAAGTTGCCCCAGGCTGGGCTCAAATGTAAGATCCTCCTGTCTCAGCCTCCCAGAATGCTGAGATGACAAGATTACAGGAGTGTACCATCATGCCCAGCTATAAATATTATATACACAAACACACACACACACACACACACTCACACACACACACACATCAAACTTGTTTTAAGCACAACTTTATTTTCTGCTGGTGTTACTGGTACTCCATCCTATAAACCCTTTTCCTATGAATATCAGGAATGAGTGGGCACAGTACACTCTAGAGGAACACAGTGGGCAGGATGGCTGGTGGGGAGAGGGTGGGTGAGGCACCTAAGTCTTACCCATTACCCTGAGGGAAAACCTTAGGCCCAGGATAGGGGAGAGAAGTTGGGGCCAGGCTGGAATGGTTCCCAGAAGCATTGTCAGGCTCTGTCACGGGCCCAGCTCTCTGCCTCTCTTGCTGTCACTTCCTGTGGTCCCAAGGACACAGGGGGCAAGGGACAGTGGGGGTGGCAGGTGGTGCCAGGGATAGCAGTGTTTAAGGCCTTGTTCCTTCAGGGCCAGGGGCAGGGCCAGGAGGGGTCAGCAGTGCCTTCCAGTGGCCTGGTAGCCTTTCCTGGTATTCTTCTGAGGTCTTCACTGGGTGCAGAGCACGAGCCTGGGGAAGACACACACGCCTTCTTTGCTAGGCTTTTTCTTTTGTGTCTTCTCAGAGCCTCCCTCTGATGTCCTTGCTGCTTGACTCCTGACTTCATTCAACTGCTCACCCCGACTCAGCCCTTAAGGGCCTGGATGCCAGTCCAGGATGGGACTCGCTGACAGCCACCCGCCCACCTCCTCCTCTTTCCCCTAGAGGGCCACACCACCAGTGACCAGCAGAGCCCCCTCCTTGCACTCACAGGCCTTCGGGGCACACAGGAGATCCGAGGAGACTCCCAACTCCCGTCCTCCCGGCAGCGGATCAGCGGCAGGTTGCGCTGGACCAGCCCTTCGCGGCACCGGTAGCGAAGCACCGTGTCTACCTCATAGCGCAGGCGTGGGCTGCCGAACACTTGAGCCAGCGGCAGCGCCGGCGGAGGCCCACAGGACACTGCAGGGCCACAGTTAGGAACTGGGAGCCTGGCACCGTGATGGCAGCTCCCAGAATTTTGATAGGGAGGAGAGGAATGGCAATGACACACAAAAGGCCAGTGATTCTGAGTGGTCCATGTGATGCCATCCTGCCCGTGGCGGGGACACAGCCCACTCGCCATGCTCTCCCCACCCCCACTCCTCCTAGCTACCTCACCTAGCCCCATCTTGCAGGTGTAAGACAGGTGGTAGTTGCAGGGGACGTCGCTCCACTGCCCCTGGTCGTGCCACACCATGACCACGCAGTTCTCTCCAGATAAGAAGTAGCTGTCGGGCTGCCCGGGGTTCCAGTTCTCGTAGAGCTAGGGGTTGGAGGCGGTCAGGACTAGCCCTGGGCGATAGGCTCATGGGGCCTGGGAAGGGCTAGGAGGGACCCTGGAGTGGGAAGGCTGGGGGGACACTCCAGGGCTGGGGACACTCGGGAAGGGGAAATGAGAGGGCTGGGGTTTGGGGGACAGAGCCGGAGGCTTAGGAGAGGACAGGGAGGAGAGGCAGGGGAGGCCCTGGGAGAAGAGAGACAAGGCCTGGGGAGGGGAAGGAGGAAAGAGACGGGTGGGGGCGGGGGGGGGCCAGGGCCCCTCACCAGAGGGACGCCATCCGACCACAGGAAGTCGCCTTCGATGGTCCTGTCGTTCAGCCCGATCCACTGGTACTCCCGGTAGTGATCTGGAGAACGGCGGGCGAGTGAGCGCTGCTGCCAGTAGGGGGCGGCCGATCCCGGTCACCGAAGCCGGAATCCCGCCAGGGCTACAGCCAGGCCTCGCGCATCCCCCGCACGCGGTCCCACCAGCTCGCCCGCACCTAGGGCCGCTGCTTCCAACCTCTACATGCAGAACCCAAGGCGCTGGTGGGGGAGAGGAGAAACCCTAGCCGGGCGGGAAAGGGACGGAAACGAGCTGATCCTCCCGAACACAGGGGGGCGCAGGGGGGCTGGGCGGGCCGGCCACCCCCGGAGCTGAGGCCGCCCCATCCTACTGCACCGCGGGGGCGGAGGGAGGCGAGAGAGGCGCGCGCAGCGGGGGCGTGGCGGGGCGCACTGTTGATGAAGGCCTGCTCCTCGGGCGTGCGCACGCTGGCCAGGTGCGCGCCCAGCCGCCGGCACTGGCTCTCCGCTTCCTCCCAGCTGCGGCGCGCCGCGAAGTGCTTGTAGCAGGCGCCCTGGAAGCTGTCCCAGCCCGGGCTGCAGGAGCGGAGTCCTGGGTACAGTGGGGTGGGATCTCAGGCCGGAGGACCAAGGGACCTCCTGGGAAAGTACCTGCTTCCTCCCAACACCACGGGACGGCGAATCCGGACTGCGGGGCAGGGCCTCCTCTGATGCCTGTGCTGAGCGCCAGGAACGGCTGTAGGATGGGGTCTGGGTCTCTACAACCCCCACCCGGAGAAGCGGAGAAGCGCTGAGGCCTCCTTTTGCTACAGGGAAGGCCGCATGTATTGACTGCCTGCTGGAGGCCAGAATGCTCCACTCTAAAAGGCCTTCTGGCTCCATGTGACAGACAGGACGTGCCGAGCAGGGATGGGGAAGCTGTGTAACTTGCCTAAGCTAGGGATTCATTCACGACAAATCCAAACCAATGTCTGTGTCCCTCCCTCCCCCTATAAATAATATATTGGGGCAGGGCCCAAGCTTCGGATCTGCCTCTCAAGTCCCTTAACAAACTCACCAATGTCACACAGATGTCCCCCATAGCCAGGCAAACACAGGCAGCGGATCCCCTCTTCCTCCTCCAAGCACGTCCCACCGTTGTGGCAGGGGCTGGGGATGCAGTCACCTGAGGGAGGAGAGAAGTGAACAGGAGAGCAGGGGCACCATTTATGCAGCCTGCACCCTCAAGGGAAGGCCAGCGGGGTCCAGGCCTGACTCTTCGTCCTCCTGAGAGCCTGACACTGGTCACAGTCCAGCTCGCAGTTCTGGGTCTCGCCCCAGCTTCCACCCCTACTCATCATTGGCTCAGCCCTGTGCAGCCCACCAGGGGGGGCCCAGTCCAACAGGAGCGGAGGGGAGGTGCCACTAGCAAAGACTGAGCTGCTGGCGGTGAGACCAAACTTCTCTCGGGCTACTGGCTTCTCTGTGTGACACTGGGGAGCTCTGGAGTTCAGTCCCACCCCTTTCTCTTTTGTGCCAGGTCCCAGCTCAGGGGGCATCAGAGGAGAGAGAGAGAGAGCTGCTATAGCAACAGTGGGTGTGGCCCCCTTGCCTGCCCCTGGTACCTGATGTGGTACAGTCCAGGTGAGTACTGACCATTCTCTCTCCTGATCATGGGCAGAGTCAGCTGGCCCAGAAGTTAGTGGAGATCCAGCCAAAGTTCCTTGCTCCATGCCCTGTCCTCTCTCTCATCACTGTCCCATAGTTCTGGCTAGCCACACACACTCAGCCTTCATAAAGCATCACCCACCTCAGTGCCCTATAAGACACACACACACTTTTTCTTTGGCACTGGGCATTGAGCCTCGGGCATTGTGCATGCTAAGCAAGTCCTCTGCCACTGAACTGCCTCCATGCCTGGCTTTGTTGCCCAAGCTGGCCCAGAACTTGTGATCCTCCTTCCTCAGCCTCATGAGCAGCTGGCATGATGAGTGCGTGCTACCATGCCTGGCTTGCCTTACTCTGTGTTTCACAGACTCTTACTAACAGCTTCTCCACACTCTGATTTGGGCCTGTGGCAGGTTCCCTAGTTGGACTCCACCTCACTTGCTCCTGCTGTCTCCTCCAGGGAATCCTCTGAAGCTGACCCTGCCCTGCCCTGGGCCTGCAGTCTGTTGTCTGTGTTTGGCTCAGCTGGCCAGGCCATCTGCCTTTTGTGGATGTTCTCTGGACCCTTTGGTGGGAGGTGATTTCTCTTAGGCCCTGCCTGGGTGCTGGAGGAGCTGTCAAATTCCATTCTGATCCCGGGAGAGATGGCTTCACAGACCACAGTGCAGTCAGTGTCTCCAATCATAATGGGAGGTAAAATCACCCCTTTTGGTCCTCACCATCTTCCCCTGGAACCAAGGCCAAGGCCCACAGTGCTTCACGACAGCCTGGTGTGGGTCCCAGAGCAGTGGGGGGAAAAACTTGGAGGTGATTCACAATTTCTCCCAGATGACCTCACGTCATTTTGAGTGAAATGAATTAGCTTTTCCACTCACATTGCCTAGCAGTGAGTAGTTCCCTGAGCTCTCCCATTTCACATTTCCCTGCTTCCTCTTGTCCCCGATCCCCTTCCTGTCCAGCCCTCCGAGCTTGGGGGCAAAGACTGTCAAACTCATTGGTCTTCCTTAACCCCAGGTCATAGGCCCCATCCCTGGCTGTGGGTGGCAGGACCAGACCCCAGGGTGGGCAGAGTAGGGTGAAGGGACTCATGGGAGACCATCTTGTTTTTTTGGTACTGGGGATCAAACTCATGACCTTGTGCCTGCCAGGCAGGCGCTTGTGCTGCTAACCTAAACCCCTAGCCCTTGGGGGACCACCTTGTCTTCCTCCCTTTCTCTCTTTGGGCTTTTCCTTCTCTCCTGGTGAAGTAGCAGGCCAGGAGACCTCTAGCTCCTCCCCTAAGCTCATTTACTAAGATTCTGCAAAGAGTTCCAGAGGTGTGACTTTCCCACCAGCCTCTCCCTCACCCCTTGCCACTGCAAAAACAGATTGGTGCAGAGACACAGGTGAAATGGGCAAGCCATGGTGTGATGTAGGGACCCCTAGACCACCCTGGACTCTCTCAGAGAGAGGGGCTGGAGCTGAGAGGGTCCTAACCTCCAGGGGCTCCACTGGGCATCAGGGCCTTCTGTGGGTAGCTTAGAAGAGAAGAGGGCTTCTCTTAGACCACAGAACCCAACTTCTTCACACTCCCTTTCACTACCCGCCCTCATGAACAACTTCCCCAGCATTAGAGACTGAGATCTTTCAGGTTTGAGGAGGGTGAAACCTTTCCTCCTGGAGCGGTCATTAGTGCAGGGTTAGTGAGGAGAGGTGAGGACAGCAGGTAAAGTAAGACATTGGCCCCCTGCTGGCATGAGGTGTTAGGGCTCCCAGATGCCAGGGAAGGACTATATGCTGAGAAACTTTCTGAGTCACTACTGTCTACAGGAGCCATCAAGGTGGGTCAGAAATCAATGCACAAGTGCATCACCCCCTTCCAGCTCTGTGGGTTTCTCCTCATCAGGGGTGCAGGACTACATGCCCAGGCAGTGTCCCAGAGGCAGACCAATGGTGCCTCCCTGGGGAGTGTACACAGTCACATGAGAGGACTCGGCAGTCAGGAGGGAGTATGGACAGGTCTGGGAGAGGCTGGGAGTCAGCAGGGGCTGTTAGACTGCTAGGATTGGTGCGGGCTGAAAAGGAAAAAGAAAGAGGGGCACAGAGAAAGGGGGAGAAACATGGAGCCAAAGAAAAGTGTCAGAGATGTGCCCAAGTACAGATCAAGGAATGAGAGGGCAGACAGCGGAGATGGAGACGGAGGTGCCAGAGTTTGGTTACAAAGCGGTTTAATAGACATTTATTTCCAAGGCTTGTTTTCCATGAAACAATCAAAAAAATACTTCACAGAAGTAGTGGTTTAAGGCTCTGTGGGGTGAGGGCTCTCCTGGACCCTAGAGGTCAAGGGGCGGGGATAGACTCCCAGGCTTCCCTGAGATAGGCCAGTAGGAGATGACTGAAGGGGACAGCACACAGGTGGGGAGAATGAGCCTGGCTCCAAAGAGTAGCAGGTCATTACCCTGAAGAGGCATGAGGATGCTTTGGGGTCAGTGGGCCACAAAGGTCACAGGTGGTCAGTGGTGGGGCTGGAGTTGCAGAGCGAGGAACAGAGAGCTGGGATAAAGTCACAGGTGAGAATCCAAGCCTGGAGACCCAGAGGCACAGACAAGTAAGAGGCTGAGGGCAGAGGACAGGAGTCTGGAGTAACGGGAAAAGACTACGGGTCAGGTGGTCCAGAACTGCACTGGGAGAAAAATGAGAAGCGCAGACAGAAAGAGTGAGCCTTGGGCGGAGTTACCTGATGAGGGGGCCACGGCCACTCCACCTCGGCTGGCACTGTCAGTGGGCAACACAGGTGGGGCCTGCACTGAAGTCCCTGCTGGGGTGCTGCTTCCAGAGTTCTCTTCCGAGGGGGCCTCCAGGTCCCCGGTACCCTCAAGGGCTGGTGTGGCAGGTAGCAAGGGTGGAGTGTCCTCAGAGCTCCCTGCCTCCTCACTCTCTCCTTGAGGGACCCCAGAGAGTTCAGGACCCCCAGTTTCCTCCCCCTCCTCTCTTGCCCCAGCTGGAGTGAAAGGCAACGGGGATACTAGGCTCCCCTCTTTGGTAGTGGGGAGAGTCTCAGTAGGTGGCCTACGGAGCCTTGGAGATCTGGGAGCTTCCGACTGTCCATCAGGGGGTGACAGTGTGCCTGGATGCAGGACTGAAGATGTCTGGGAGAGTGAGTCTTCTGACTCTTCCATAGGGACAGGGCTGCTGAGTTCCCCAGGCCATGCCCACAGGTCCTCATTCTCCACTTCCTCCTTCTCTTCTTCCTCTGTCTCTTCTTCATCCTTGTATTCTTCCTCCTCCAATACCTTGTCCTCCTCTTCTGAGGACCCCGTGGGTGGTACAGTGGATGCAGGTTTGAATTCTGGGGGTGGGGGGAGAAACACAAAGAGTTCAGCACCAGGGACAGCACCCTCCAGAGGTCTGGGAAAGAAGAGGAGAACGGTGGGTCACTGGAAGAGAAGCTCCGGAGAGAAGAAAAAGCCCGTCCTAGGGAGAAGTAGTCTGTGTTCCGCACTGGAAAACTGCAACATAAGCAGTACTGTTCAGGCCACAGCTAGCACTGCGAGCTGTCTTTAGGGTGCCTCTCCCTCTCCTGATCTGTCTCTAGTCTCATTGGGTAGGTATGGCAGAGAAGGAGCAAGGAAAGGACAGTTCTCCCTTGAGGCAGCCTCTTACTCCAAGCATGGACAGACCAGAGTTAGGAGTGGATTTTACTAGAAAAGTAAATTTTGGGCAGGCACAGGAGAGATATCCAGCACCACTGAGCTGCCATGAAAGACAGGACAGAATCATGCCAGCCGTGAACCCAGTATCTGCCTGGGTTTGGCCCCTTCAGTCCCAACTTCTCTCCAGTGACTGACTCAAGTATGGGATTTACATTACCTAGAGGGGTCCTGGGGTCCTCTGCTGGATCCTCAGGCGTGGAGCTTCCGCCTCCCCCATCTTCTATGATGGGGATGGAGTAGATGGCTCCTCGGGACTCGCTCTCCATAGCTTCTAGAGGCAGCTGCAGCTCTTCCAGGGTCTCTGTCACTGTCACAATGGCTTCTAGCCCATCAGAGGCTGAGTTGGAGGCTCCAGGGATGGCAGAAGGGTGGGCAGAGTCTGCAGTAGGAGGAAAATTGCTATGGGAGGCTGATTAGGTAGGTGGCCCCCAGGTCATAGTCTGTGTGTGAAGGTGGCCTGCTGGAGACCCTGAAATTCTCTCAGTTCCCTCTCTGCCTCCCTATGGTGCACCTGGAATCCTGGGAGCACCATAGAACTTTGCTATCTCTTCTTCCAATGTAAACCAAAGGCCTATTATGTGTCCTGCCAAGCATTATCTTGAGTATTGAGAATACAGTGCAGGAGAAAATAGCTACCTTCCTGTCATCAAGAAAATTTATATTCCAAAGAGAGATAATAAGCAAATAAGCATATTTTATAATGATACAGTGTAACAATAATCAAACAGAGTATGAGACAGTGTAGTAGGAAGGTCTGCCACAGGGGGCCAGGAAAGGGTCAGGTGAGAGCTGTTCCCTTGAGGGGAGACAGAAGCTGAAGGACAGGTGGAGTGGCCTCAATGTCTTGGAGTCTTGGGCTTGGGTCAAGGTGCCAGGAACCCAAGTTATCCCAAGCCTCTTGAGATGGAAGGGTCCTGGCACCATCCCCACAGGGGAGCTGAAGAGCAAAGTGTAGGGAGAACTGTGACAGTCAACACCTGAGGGTCCCAGTGTTGGGGTACAAGAAGGGGCCACCTCCCTGGGGAGCCACTCTTTCCAAATGTCAAGTTAGGCTGGATTATCTTCTCTGCAGCAAGCCCAGGGACCAAAGATGGAACTAGGCTAAGGAAAGCCCTGACAGCAATCCATGCTTGGTCAGGCAAGACAGGACAGCATGTCTCTGCCAGGTCACCTGCTCTGGTGAGTCGACTCCACACCAGACCTTCTGGCTCCGAGTTTTGCTGCTGGTTCTCCACCTGCTCCCCCTTAAGTCATGCTCCCTGCCCTCCCTTTCCACTTCTTCCTGGAGAGAGCGCTTGACCCACAGCCTGTCCTTGCGGTCCTACTCCCTGTGGCAGCTGTGTCTGCCCATCAGTATGTGGTGGCTAAAGATCTGAGGTAGGTTTCAGAAACCCTCTGGAGAACATTTGGTTAACTAGAACCTGAGTAGGTCACTCACTGGATCAAGAGGGAGTCAGCCATCACTGCTCTGCCAATGAACTGGTGGGCAATGGGCACTTCTGCAGCAGCCCAGTGAAGACACAAGCATGGATTACTGGGCAGGCAGAGAAGGACATGCAGAGAGGTGACCACTCCTGAACCCACACTATTGAGTGAGACCAAGCATGGGGCATGCCCAGAGTTAGAACCCTGGATGACAAGCTGGCACCACCTTCAGGCAGATGACCAGGACCCCAGAGGACCTGGTCAGAGCAGGGGTGCGATCTGCAGTTCTGCAGGGAGGGGCTCACCTCGGAAGCAGTAGACGTTGAAGCGGCTGTGCTTGTTGGGGAAGCCGGTCTGGTTGGGGAAGAGGAAGAGGGTCTTGACACCAGGCAGGCCCCCACCACAGCGCTGGCTAGGTGTGACGATGGGGTAACGCACACTGCCATCGGCCAGCCAGCCGGGGCTGCAGCGGTCCAGGCCACCATCCCAGGCTGCATACAACTGGCCTGTGGTGGCGATCTCTGCACCCCGCTCCCGGCAGTATTCCTGGGCCTCCTCCAACGTCAGCTTGTCTGGAGGAGCACCTAGGAACAGCTCTCCTGGGTGGGGAAGAGGAGGCCATCACTAGGTAGTCGGCAGCTCCTGCCACCCTGGGTCTTAGGCTTCTCATCTGTGACACTGGTCAGCGACCCTACCTTATAGGATCAAAGTCTGGACAGAACCTCAGGATGAATATTAGAGCTCAAAGGCATGTGGCCCAACTTCCTCACTCTGCAGAGTCATTCTGCACAGTCTGAACAGCAGGTAGCCGAGGAGATAGAACTCAGACTTGGCACCCTGCCACTTGTCTGAGGCTTTGGGCGTGAATTTGCCTTTATGACAGGGTTGGGACACTAACTGTGTCCTTACCCTTGCTTCCTCCCTTAAACCTGTGAGGGACAGTGAGGTCCAGCAAAGGCCCCAGGAGGACCATGGAGTACTAAAGAAGGGGCTTATTCTCTGGCAACCCCTCACCCCCAATCACCATTTAGGTCCTCAGCATAGCAGTACACGTCATAGAGGTCATCTGGGTCCACCACTCCATAATTCCGGACCCCAGGGAAGCCATCCATGTCTCCGTAACAGGCCTCTCGTGGGGTCTGGATGGGATACCTGGGGAGAGAGGACAAACACTCCGTACCAGTGCCTTCCCCAGGCAGCCATCCCATGCTGCCCCCGGGGATTCACACTGCCCTTAGCAGCCTGGCTGCCACCCGCTCCCCCTCCCAAAGGGCTTCATCCAGCATCAGACCCCCTTTCACCAGAGATGGGAGCCTTGGACACCCACCCTGACCCAGCAGGCAGCCCTGGAAGACCAGAGGTCACAGCTGCTTCAGAGACAGCCGGAAGCCCCTTGTCCGTGGTCCCAACCCACCTCACAGTCTGGTCGGACAGCCAGCCAGCATCGCACTGCTCATAGCCCCCAAGGTAGGCGGCGTAAAGCTGCTCAGGTGTGGCAATGCGGGCGCCTATACGAGCACAGGCTTCTTGGGCCCCGACAAAGGAGAAAGCATAGCGGGCAGAGCCCTCTCGGTAGAGAAAAACAACCCCTGGAGGCAGAGAGGATTTCTGGTCACCCAGCACACAGACTGCCCTTCCCCCCCTGTCCCGCCTTTGCACCAAAGGACAGTGTTGACTGTATGATTGAGCTCACTCTACAGCATGAGGGATTTAAACTAGAATACAGGTAGAATTGCTTTTATCTGATGTTTTGATGGGATTTTTGTGTGTGGGTTTTTGTTGTCATTTTGTGCTTGTTTGTGTTGAGGATTGAAGTCAAGGCAATGAGTGTGTCCATGAGTTATATCTTTTGCCTCTTCTAAAATTTTTGTTTTGAAACAGGATCTAAATTGCCCATGCTTGGGGCTGGGGATTTAGCTCAGTGGCTTAAGCGCCCGCCTGGCAAGCGTGGGGTCGTGAGTTCAATCCCCAGTACAAAAAAAAAAAAAAAAAAAAAAAAAAAAATTGCCCATTTTGGGCTTGAATTTGAGATCTTCCTGCCTCAGCCCTCTGAGTAGCTGGAATTACAGGTGAACACTCCTCACTCCTTTTTCCATTTATCCAGCTGCTTCTGCTCCCCTACTCAGACTGCGGGCTCCCCAGGTCAGGAATGCTCCCTCCTTTTGGAGCGTCTCTCAGTCGCTGCACTCACCTTTGACCTTGACCTCCACCGCATCGCTGCTGTCGTCGATGCCATGCTGGACCTCGCAGCGGTAGATACCCGAGTCGTTGGGCCGCAGCTCGCTTAGCACCAGGGATACATCCGTAAGCGAGGCGGGGTAGGCTGGCAGCGCCACTCGGAATCGGTAGGCCTCGCTCACCTTGACACGCAGCCCGCGTGCCACCAGCACCTCAGTCTCACGACCACCAGCCAAGAAAGTCCACTTGACCCTCGGGGAGCCCGGCGCGGCCCGGCCCCGTGGCCGCAGGGCATGGACATAGCACGGGATGGTGAGGGCGCCGCCCAGCACGCCCTGCAGCGGCGCAGCGCGGGCCCCAGCGATGCGCACACGGAATGCGCGGTCCTCTGCAGGTGGGTGGGGATGTGGGGACGCAGGGCGACTGCATTCGCGCTTCGTCGCCGCGTGGCCCCAAACCCGCCAGGATCCGAGTCCTCTAGCTCTAGCCAGGGCTTCCAGACCCTCCCCGCAGTCTCTGGCCCGCCCCAGCTTCTCAGGCCTAGCCCAGGTCCTGCGCATAGACTGGTCCTCCAGCTTGTCCTCTCAGGCTCTCCTGAATCGCCTTTGGGTCCCTCCTCTCAGCCCTGCGCCCGCCCCACCCACCCTGGCCTTCCTTGTGCACCAGCGCACTCCCTTGCCTACAGCCCTCTCCGGCCTCCTAGGTGACCCCTCCCGCGGGAGGTACACCCAGGACACCTGACACTGGGTGGCGTTGCTTACCCGAGCTGTCGGCCTCCAGGACGTCTGCTTCCAGGACCCGCGGCAGGGCTAGGGCTACCATCAGAGCCAGGAGCTGCGGTGCCATGCTGCAGGCTGGGGAGGAAAGACCAGGCTGGGCTCCAGTGAGGACTTCCTTGCTCCCTGGCACACTGCATGAGCTCCCACCCATCACGAAGGGTTTCTGATTCCTGTGTCTTCCCTGTCAAAGGGTTCCTCCTCCAAGCTGAGACCCCGTCCTGTCAACTCACTGTGTGACCTAAGCAAGCTCCTTACCCTCGCTGGGCCGGTGTTTTCTTTCTTCCCCAGGGTCCTAAGGAAGCCACAGCAGAAGGGGCTACCACTACCCTGGATAAAGTTCACAAGCTGGGAGGAGGTTATGTGCTTTGACAGTGCCTTGTGTCAAACAAAACCTTTACATATGCGCGACATCAGGCACAGCAGGAGGCCAGTAGATGCTTATAGCACGACTAGTGGGTGCCAGTATACAGTCGGATCCAATACCAGTGGGTCCCGCATCCATGAATCCAACCAACTGCAGATGGAAACATTCAGAGAAAGATTATGTCTATTCTGGACATGTGCAGGCTTCAGTTATTATTCCTTAAAGGGAATAACAACTATTTACATACCATTTACACTGTGTTGGGTACAATTAGAAACCTAAGCACAGTGACACATGCTTATAACCCCAGCGCTCTGGGAGGCCAAGGCAAGAAGACCGTAAGTTCAAGCTCAGCCAGGGCAACTTAGCAATTCAGCAATTTCCTCCCTATGTGGAAAGAAAAAAAGAAAAGAAAGAAAGAAAGAAAGAGAAAGATGGCCGGGCATGTAGCTCAGTGGAAAAGGCCTGGATTCAATGCTCAGTACAAAAAAAAAAAAAAAATTCAGAGATGGCTTAGAGCATACAGACGTGGCCCCAGGTTCTGTGTGAATACGGCACCATTTATGTAAGGGATCTAAACATCTGCAAGTTTTGGCATCCACCGGGGCTCCTAGAACCAAAGCCCGACAGACATCCAGGTACAGCTGAGAATTCCACCTGCTCTCCCCGTGTCAGGCACCTTCCTGGAATGCAGAGCCTCCCTCTCCTGTAGCCACCCTCCAACCTTCTCCCTGGGCACCACACACCCTGGGCTCCTCCGGAGGGATCCTAGACTGAAGCCAGGCAATGCACAACTCGTCCCCAGCCCGCTTTCTCCTTATGTCCTCCCAACACTGCTCATAAGGAAACTCTTCTCTTCAGGCCCACCCTCCTCACCCCCTTCCTGGCTACCCCTCCTTTCCTCCTCCAGCCATTCCTTCCTGCCTGGCACAGGCTTTCCCACCAGATCTCCTGGCTCGGAAACCAGTTGGGACAAAGCCCCTGTCTCTGCCAGGCTGGCCTTCATCCAGATGCCCCTCCCCCACCCCACCTTTTGTAAAGGCCCTGGGCTTGGGGGTGTCCCCCGCTGCCCCTGGCTGTTAGAAGCTCTAGAACCCAGAACAGTATGCTCAAGACCTCAAAGCACTTTTCCTTTTCATAAGAGAGTGGGGTGACATTGAGAAATGGAGACTGATGTTCCCCTCCAAAGGGACAGGCTGACCCAAGCCCTGGTTCCCTAGCAAGGCCAGACCAGGCACCAGGCCAGTGTGCCCTCAGGATGGAAGGGTGCAGAGTAAGTGCCAACATCGTCTTTAGAGTTAGAGGGTGTGAGGGCGCTCTAGCTGCAGCATCTGTCACCCCACTGATTGTCAGGGTTGATTTGGCTGGTCTGGCTGGCCTGGCAGGTGTCCCTCCATGCTTCATGTTCATCCCTGCCAAAGTTGCACACATGATCAAAGAGGATGACCACCGCTGCTAGAGGAGCAGTGCTCCTCCGCAAGGGGGATACGAGTAGGAGCAGCTGCGCGCCCTGCTAGAATCTCTAAACAAACTCTCAAAAGTTAGAAGAATATAGGGTGCCAGCCTGCCATGGAAGAGGCCAGTGATACAGCAGGAGGGACAAAGGTTAGACTATAGACAGGACTTCCTGTAGGTCAAATTTTTTTCCCACTGAGTGCCCACTGGCACTCTAGGCTTGTTCAACATCCATCGCCTACCCTGTCAGGCTGTTTCTCAGAGACCCCTTTCCTGAGCCAGAACTGATGGGGAACCCTTCTCCTGGGTCCTCCCAGGCAAGGCTCTGCTGCCTCTTCCTCTACTTCTCTGCCTGCCCTGAGCATCATTTGGTTCAAGTCAGAGCTGGGGGAGGAGTAGAGAACCAATGCCGCCTAGGGGATCACTCTGGTCTGAGAGGGAGGATGAGGGCCAGATGAGAGGGTCCCGAGACAACACTAAGCACAAGCACTGGAGAGGACTCTTGTCTGCTGGAGCAGAGACACTTGGTATGATTGGCCAGTACCAGGGAGGCTATTTGCCACCATACATCTGAGGGGGACAGGGCCCAGTCTTGGTGCCTTTCCACTGCAAAGGCTTGGGGCTGGAGCCCTTATCAGCCTGGAGCCCCAGGAGGCAGCCCAGGAGCCTGTGGAACGGGAATCCCTCTGGGCCAATACCCCACTTGCACCACCCTTTCACTTCTCCTCTGACAGCAGGTAACCAGTGAGGGCCTGGCCACCCAGGGAACATGGAGGACATCACATGCCCTCTAAGAGCAGGGGTCACTGACCACACGGAACCAGGAGCCCTAGGTGGCTCTTTCCTATCCCCATAGTCCCGAGGAGCCTCCGTCCTTGCTGGCACAGTGAGGGGCCCTGAGGAGATTCGCTGGCAGGGGGCACCTGGGACTCCAGGCCCTGGCCTGCCATGCCATACCTGGTTCACCTCCTCCCTTTCTTCATCCAGAGCCTCTCCCATAACCTCAGTACCAAGCAGATGTCCCTTCCCCTGCCCACTCCTTCCCTCTCCAACTCAGCATCTTGCTCCAGCCTCTGGACCCTTGCCCTTGCCTTGATCTTCTCAAGCATTTCAGGAACTTTCCTCTTGTTACATTATCATTCCTGTCCATCTCCCTCACAGCTTCTCAGACTGATCCCCAGAGAATCGAGACCAGGCCATGCCTAAGTGTGCGTGTGTGTGTATGTGTGTGCGCACGCACGTACGCACGCACACATGCATTGTGTCCCCCTTAATACTCATCAGCTCTATGCCTAGTGCCCACCAGCTGCCAGCCCCCGGTCTGCTGTGCCGGACTTGAGTTCCAGGCTCAGCAGGGAGGTAGCCGGTGGCAGGAAGGACCAACAAGAACTCACAGTCCCACGGGTGCCTTGGGGCTGGCAGGAATAATTGCAACAATCCTATAAATGGTGCTATTTATTGGAAGCACAACTAAACTAATAATACTATGAGCAACATCCCCAGCAGAGCTGTTCAGCTCCTTCTGGTATAAAATCTGAACTGCGGACTATGGGCTTCTCAGCAGCCAGGCTAGCCATGACACCACAGGCCTGGCACCACTGTGGGTGGGTCTATAGTGGGCACTGTTCCCCGATCCAGCTGGAGTCAGCTGAAATTTAAGTGATGTAGATAATAAGGGTGCAAAGAAAACCGATGCCAATCTCTTGGCCTTTTTAGAAACATGTGGGCAGAGCTACTCTGATGGAAGGGGGTGTGGACTCCCCTGGGAGGACGCTTCCAGCCCTGCGCAGCCTTGCATAGCCCAATTCCAACTGACCCTTCCGCTGAGAAAAACCACCGATACGTCTCCCTCTTTACAGGATGGGGAGCGGAAGCCCAAGGAGGCCAAGCGACTAGCCCAAGGGCACACAGTGAGTAAGTGGCAGAGTCGGGGTTCCAGCTCTGGCCGGTACAGTTGCCCTCGGTGGCTCTTATAAGCTGCATGCGGCCGCGCAAGGTGTCCAGGAAGGGTCCCGCGGCTGCTCCCCCTGCCACCACCTTGCAGGAGCCAAGGTCAGAAATTCTTGCCGGCAGCTGCTCGGTGACTGGAGCACGCAGCAGGGGAGACGAGACGACCTGGGGTGCGTTCCCATCCCGCGGGGGCTGCAGTCTGGACAACGGGAAGAGCCCGGGTGGGTGCGCGTGTGCAGCAGTGTGCGAGGGTGCGGCCGAGGCGGGACCGGGAGGTCGCTGGATGGTGGCCGCAGGGCCCGGCTCGCACTCGCCTCCCGGCCTTAGCCCGGCACTCACCTGCCGAGGGAGCACAGGGGTCTCGGGAGGAGCTGCGAAGTTCCGCGCTGCTCCGGGGTGTCTCCTCCGGGAATCTCCTCCGGGTTCGAAGCTCCTCCTGCCGAGACTGCAGCGGAGACTGCGCGGGCACGAGGACCGGCCCGGCTGCAGGGCGCACGGAAGAGGGCGCCGGGCCGCCGGGCGCCGCACAAAACCCCCTTTCTTCCTCCGCCCCGCCTCGCCCTGCCCCTGCCTCCCCGCCCCCTGGCCCAGAACGCGGGGGGCTCGGGACGGTCACGGGACCCGCTGCCTTCCCTGCGTTGGTTCCCGGCGGCAGCGGAGAGGGCAAGGGCAAGCGAAATAGGACATCCTTCCAGAGATGGGAGGCGAGGACCTGGGCCGGGAAGGGAGGCAGCAAGGGCTGCAGCGAGCGCCGGAGAATGATGTTGCAGTTGGAAGGATGGAAGTTAGACACCCAGAGGGACTTCCCATTGGCCACAGGGGAGGAGGAGGGTCTCGAACTTAATAAGGACGAGGACGAACGGCCGGCGGACCCGGGCTTTGCTTCTGAAGAGAGCTACGCACCGACTATCCCATCCTCCATGCAAACAGGGAGCTCTGTTTTGGAGGCTTGGATAAGGTGCACACGACTGCAGCCACCTTCCTGGAGGACGCTCTGATTGGATTTTGTCTCCCGCCGTGCTCCCACTCCCTGCATGGAGGAGGAGCTGACTTTGCAGCTGGAGGGATGGAGGTTAGACCGCAAAGTCATAGGTTAAGCGAAGAAAACCAAGTGCTCTCTAGGGGACTTAGTGCGGTGACACAGTGGGAAGACATGCAAGCCAATGTGCAAAGTGCAGGCGTTGCTGGGAGCCCAGGGAGCCTCCCGGCCTGGGCTGTGGCTGCTGAATGTGCAGCCTGGTGCCAGGGGTGGCCCTGAGTGCTGCCCAGCTGACAGGGACTCCTCTGCATCCAGAATACCAATGACACCCGCCACCCCCAGCCCCAGCCCCATGGCCTCTGCTTTCCCAGGCTCTTTTCTTTTTCCTCCTCTCTTTCCCCCTCCCTCATGGGACTCTAGGCAAAGCCCTGGCATTAACTGTGGACAGGACAGCCAGATGTCTAGATTCACTCTCCTGGACGCTAGCCATTGGCACCAGGGGTAGTTATGGTGGGCTTTGATGCCTATATTCTCCAGTGGCATCCTCCAAAGACTGCAAGTACAATGAGGTGCCTAACATGCAAATGTACCCTGAAGGAGGCACCTGATCTTCATCTGGACAACAACGCAAGTCTCCCCTGGGAATTCTGTTTTGCTCCTTGTTGGGCACTCCCCCCCCCACTCCCCCACTAGGCAGTGGACTTACTTCTCAAAGGCTTTGAGAAGCTTGCAAAAAAAGTTCCAAGTTGTGAAGGCTTTAGAGGGATCTTCTACTATAGGGACAGGACAGAAAGACAGGGTGGGGTGAGATCCTTCAACAAGACAGATGGCCCAGGTGGAATGCAAGGGGCCAGAGAAAGGACCTGGGAGAGTTAGGGAGGCAGAGGCCTCACTTTACTCATTTCATTTGAGAACTATTAACAGAATTCAAGTTATGGATCAGACAAATAATTTAGGCTTTAGGATTGCTGACCCAAGGACCTTGTCAGAGAGAAGATCTCAGAAGACCCATGCAGACAGATTTGGGCAATGCTAGGGGACCCTAGCACCTTTTGGCTTGTCTCACATCTTGCATCTTAGAGCTGAAAGGGACAGTCCCGGCTGACTATGTGTCCTGCCTGCTGCCACACAGGCCTTGAGGCCAGCTTTACAGGGCTCCACAGGGCTTCAGGCGAGCCAGGATGAGCCAGGCCATCGAGTGGCTGAAATTCAATCCCAGTAGTGGCACAGATGCAACCACAGTTCTTGCCTTGGGGAAGCCTGGCTGTGATGAGAAAATCTGAGAAAGTGACCCTCCTGGCCACCTTCCCTTGTGATCTGAAGTGTGAGCACACAGTCTGAAATTCTGGGAGAGTGTAACCTGGACCAGGGCCAGTAGCATTTGGTTGAGGATGAACGCCAGACGGTCTGTTCCGAGGGCAGGCTCCTGCTGGGAAACAGCCATGGTGAGACAGGAGCTGCTGCCATGAACAAGGCAACCCTGGAGTCCCAGGGCTGAGGCCCAGCTTGAGTTACTGTCTGCAGTGGCTTGTTTCCTTGAAGCTGGCTTGTCTTCCATACAGGACTGCCTGTGGGCGTGAGATGACGTGCTCGGCCCATGGTTTGCTCTCGGCCAAACCTGGTTCTTTTCCTTGGCCAGACATCCACATGTGGGCACACAGGCACCAGGTCTCCTGGTAGGAGCCTGTGGACCACTCCCCTGGGAACAGGATGAGGGCTCATCATCTGGGCGTAGAGACCTTTCCTGAGAGATTCTCAAGACAGAAGCACCTCCCCGTGATTTCTCCCACAACATTTCCAGCTGGGAAGATTTTGCACTGATTTCTTTGTATTTATTTACTTATTTTTATTTTATTTAAAGAGAAAAAAAGCAAAACAGAAAAAAGGGTAGAAACAATACAGAATTTCAAAAAAAATTAAGAAATCACTATGTGATAAATTACATAGTCTTCTTAGAAATAGTTGTTCATGTTACAAAATTAAGGCATACAAAGTAAACAAACAGTGAGGCTGCAAACAGTTCTGTTCAACGATCCAACAAAAACCTGGTAACACGGTTATCGATCCCACACACTCAAACATACATGCAGTTATAACCTTTAGTGCACTTTCTCTTCCTCCTTTTGCCTCTTAAGTACATTATATGTTTAGCTATATCATGTTTCAGCTTGCTCAGTACCCTATTGATCTGTTTTGTTGTTGTTATTTCCTTTTTTTTGTTTTGTTTTTTTTTGAGCTAGGGTCTCACTCTGTTATTTCCTTTTTAATCAGCTTATATGATTCTGTTGTTTTGTTTTTGAGGTTCTCGTCATCCATGTCACATGGATGAGCTTTGATGGAGTTGGGAGTTTTTGGAGGTATTTTGTTACTTTGTTTTCTCATGTTCTATTGTTTTATTTTTATTTAATTTGCATTAACTTGGAGGTAGTAATATGTAACAAAACAAGATGGAATAAAGCCAATTGAGACAGTATAGTGAAATTGGCATAGACTATCACAGCAGGTCACCAGGACAACAATAATAGGCACCATTATATATCTCATTATCTTCACAATAGTTGCTCTTCTATTAGGTACAGCAAAATCAAGAGAAATACACAGCATTATAGAACACATCAAAACAGAATATTGAATAATCAGGATAAAGCAATACGGCGATAAAAATATCTGCCTTCAGAGATAGTAGAAGGAAACTCCCCCTACTTGCTGTACCACATATGGTCACCTCCCAAGAGATACCCAGATCCCTGGATCCCAATTGTTAGCGGGGTGCGGGGCGGGGGGAGAGAATATGGTATGTTTGATCCTAAGCCCGAGTGCCGGTAGGCAGCAGACTGGATACTGGTTGGCTCAGCGCCCTAAGTTCCAACATGGCGCGGATCTCAGGAAACGCTGTGGCTCCTTGTTTCCCTGCCCTAGGGTGGCCGAGGCTTGCCAGACCACAGTCACTTACCAGGGCGGCAGGCTGGTTACTGGTTGGCTCAGCGCCCTAAGTTCCACACTGATTTCTAACCTGTCCTTTGAACTGGCAGCAGCCCACTAGGGACTGTCTTTACAATCACAGAGCCTTGTGTCTTGACCTGTCGTTACAGGATTCTTCTCCATTTCTGTTCACTGTCTCATTGAAGACAAGTCACCCTCTGACAGTCACTCCAGATCTCCGAAAGGGACCCCAGGCACTGACTGAAAGCACACAGGACCAAGGGAAGTAGAAGGGATGAGACCTCATGCAGAACTGCTTGTTTCAGTAGAAGATGAATGTCTTTGGGGACCTCAGATGTCTCCTCGACAAGGAAACTGAGCCCTCAGGAGGTGATCACAGGGGATGAAACTGGCAGAAGTATGAACATGTCTCTTGCCTTCTAGGCCAGTTCTTCCAGGACATCTCTCCCAGGGAAGAGAAATATGAGGTGAAGAGAGGGAGGGAGGGATGGGAGCAGAGGCAGCTCTGCTCTTTTCCATGTGCAGCTTCCCAGCTCTGGCTGCTACTGGCTGCTTCCCAGCCTCCTAGGCCCTGGGGAGTTTTCCAACCTCGCTGGATGAGAACAATCAATCTCCTGCTTCCATCCATCCCCTGTTTCCTCCCTGGTCCAGACCCAAGCTGATGCAGACTCTTCCCCCTAGTTCTGCCTCCTAATTCTCCCTCCACGGCTAGACACAGGCAGCCCTCATGGACTCCCATCCACAGTGGCCAGGGCAAGGCCTGTCCTTTCTGACTCCTAGACATGCTAGTAGGTGGGTGTGACGTGTCTCACAACCACATGGGTCCTATACCATAGGGGTATGGGACCAGGACTGAAGAGAGGGGTGCACTGCTGAGCACTGGCATAGTCATGTCCCGAGAAGGGGAGCTTTGATAGCTTGTGAATGGGCCAGGAAGCACGGGACCCCGCCCCAGGCCTTGGGGAATGACAAAAATGGCTCTGACAGTGGCTGGGGTTGGGAGAATAGAGACACAGGGAAATGGGGAGGGACCTGCAGGCTGCATGACGTGAGAGAGCCTGCGATGTAAGCAGGATCTGTTGTCTCTCTAAGCCAGTCAGACCCTTGCAAAGGGAAGCAAGCCCACATGTTCAGGGAATCCCAGACTGCTCCACAAAACACAGGTGAAGGAACTGGAGAACTGGGCCCCAAACACATGCACCTTACTTCTGAAGAAGAATCTGTTCCAGTGGAAGATTCCTGCAGTCCTCTCCTCACTTCTGTGGGGAGGCAGCACACACTTGCTCCTCAGCCATACCAAGAAGGGTTCTTATTTTATGTTTCTTGTTGCTGAGACTTAACACCCAATATTAAAGGAGGAAAGACTTATTTTTTGGCTCACAGTTTGTAGTAGTTTCAGTTCATAACTGACTCCAAGTCAAGGTGTCATTGCAGAGGGCATCACAGAGGAGAGGCAATTCATGACAGGAAGAAGGCAGGAGGGTAGAAAAGCAGCAAAGTGTGGAGGGAAGAAGCAGTAGCATGGCCCGCCTCTTCTTTTTATCCCTTCCAGGTTACCTGCCCTTTGGGCAGTGCCACACACCTCCAAGGTGGGCCTTCCCATTATCCACACCCAGAACTACACCAAACCAGTCAGTAGATTAATTTAGTAATCACATACCCTTAATCCCAGCATCACATACCCTAGATCCAGCCACCTCTGAGAAGCCCCATCTGTGACTCCATGAGACCCCTTTTGGGGGAACATCCAGACACAAGTCATAACATTGAGCCACATGTGGTGATGCACGCCAGTCAGTCCAACACTTGGGAGGCTGAGGCAGGAGATCACCACAAGTTTGAGGCCAGCCTGGGCTACATACTGAGATCCTGTCTCAAAAACCAAACCAAACCAAACAAAACAAAACACAAAACAGTCCCCAACTCTTGTGCCTCACTTTCCTCCATGTAAGATAGTGGGGAGTAACTTGTTTGATGTTGAAACTATGTGAATGTTTTATATAATTAAAGTACTAAATTCAATTGGAGCAGACTAAATCAAAAAGAAAAATGAAGCAATCCCTAAAAATCTAAAACAAATGTACCCACTGATATATAGGGTTGGAGCAAAACAATAAGAGTTTTCTTACACGTGGTTGTAAAACTCAGCACTTTGAGTGTACTGTATATTCATATATATTTCCATATCTACACTCTGTTTCCTTCCTTCTTTTTTTTTTTGAAGCAGGGTCTATGTCCAGGCTCTTGAACTTGCAATCTTTCTGCCTCGGCCTCTTGAGTGAGAAGGTGAAATTACAGGTATGTACCACTGTGCTTGGTTGATTTATTTTTATAAGTCTTAATGTTGGCATTATTATCTTGAACATTATTATAAAATGCTACTAAGCAATATTTTAATAAAGTAAATAAGTAATAACAGTAATGGTGTTAGAATCAAGATTGTTAGCGTAAGAGAAGTAAAAATTGCTAATCTTTAGCCTGAATTGGAAATATTAGCATGAATTCATATGTATAACATACACAAGTATATGTATATAAAATATACACAAGGATATGTATATATAATATACACAAAGTATATGTATTATAATATAGATGATAGAGGGTTGATGATCTGCTACCAAAAAGGTTCAGAAACAGTGACTACCCAACAACATTAAATACCCTTTCTATCCAAATTGTGGTCTCTAACTAGTACTTCTTACTGAAAGGGACAGACTCTTTGGAGGAATTCTAGGTCTGGGACAGGGTAGCTTGTCATGCGTGAGAACAAGGAAGTTGGGAAACTCAGGTCAGGGTCATGTCAAAAAGACCCAGTAGTCAACTTGAGAAGACTTTCATTGACCAAATGAAATAATTACAGCACAAACATGAATAATGATGTAAGATATGGAGACATCAAACATATTAAAAAGTCCACAATTTCATGATAATTTTAAAAATCACAGGTCACCTCTGGACATTGATACGGTCCAATAGCTGATTCTACAAATCAGTGGGGTCCAGCAAATCCTATTGATGCTCCCCATGTTCCCTTCACACTCACCTCAACAAGCTAGAGATTCAGGGTGTCTTTCTGCCTGCAGAGGAGTGCCTGGTGTTATGGATTAAAAACTGGTGGTCAACTTAACACCAGCTGAATTAAATCAGCATGGTGCCGAGCATAGATGTTCCACCTGAGGAAAGTTGCCGACATAAATAGAGATGTGGAGAAGAAGAGTGAGGCTTTGTGGGTTCTCCTATGTGTTGCTGTTTGAGCTGTTGGTTCTTCTGGAGGACTATCTTCCCCAGTGTGAGTTCGACCACTGTCATCAGAGCAGCTCGGGACCTTGTTGGTGAGAGTGGCTGTGGTTCACTTTGGGGGAGCTCTGGTCCTTACATCGAGCATCGCTTCCTGGCTCTGGAGGGGAAGACGTGCTGCTTAATCTCCAGGAGAAACTCGTCATGCTTGCTCTCTGGCATGTACTCGACTGTTCTTATTGTCAGAGGAGCTCGGGACCTCCGTGTCCCTAAGGATGGTACTTTTCAGGATAGCGCTGGTCCTTATTATGAGTGTGACTTCTCGGCTCCAGTGTAGAACACTCAACCTACCAACACAGCCCCTTCATCCCACTGACATAGACTTTCTAGTTTCCACCACTGACCTTTGGACCTTCTCAGCACGAATCCATAAAACAGATTAGCATGGTGCTTCTTGTGGGCTCTAGACCTCCAATTGGACTCTCAGGAGTCACTGTCATGGGCTCTAAATCTTCACCTGGACTCATGCAGGACATCACTGTGGGATCCAGGCCCTTGGCTGAATATTCTGAGTCTCTAGTGTTGTGGGCAGATTTCCTGAGCTTTCGTTTGTTTAATTCTGGGTGACCGTCATAAAACAATATTGTAAATTCTGTGCCCTGATTCTAATTGTTCTCCTCACAAGTCCTGACTACCTGGCCTCAGTGCACACAAGTGAGAGCACCCGACAGTCAGTGCCCCTTGCTAAAATCCACCCATGACAGAAGAGCACCAGTCAGTTAATACCTCAGCCCAGTTATTTTTTGCAGGTTCTCTGCTGTCCCCCCTTTCCTGCCAGTTTTGAGCCCCACTTGCCCACAGCCACAGCCTATTCAATTATGCACCTTTTACTGACTTCCTTTCACTCTTTTACTGGCCATCAAGATCTGGAAATCTTCCAAGCCACCATGTCCTGAGGGTACCAGGCACAGAGCAAAACAAAGTGATGTGTTTGTGATGGGGGATGAGTGCATTCAGAGGACGTGAACAAGCCATATTCGCAAGTAGCCCAGATCCTACGTTATCTAGCTCCAGGGAACTGTTTTAACTACTTTTCTCTCCTTGATGAGACAAAAATACCCAATGCCCAGAGTTAAAGGGGAAAAGGTTTATTTAGCTCACAGTCCTTAGTTGACTGGCTCCAAGGCAGATTGGCACATGGCAGAGGAGCATCACAGAGGAGAAACAATTCATGATACCCACAAGGTAGCAAAAGCAACGAGGAAGGGACCTTGACAGCAACTTTCTACCCCTTTTACTCTATCTAGCTACTGGGATTAGGCCAGTGCACTCTGGGGCAGTGCAGTGGCTTGGTGGCCTGTCAGGGGCCAGGAAAGAGCAGGACAGAAGCTTGGAAACAAGGGAGTCTGGGGCAGAGGTCTGTGGATGGATTTATAGGAAAAGGCACATGCATCTCATGTCTCACTATTACGCAATCCTCACTGAAGAAGAAGCATTGAATAGTTAGTGGGACAGAAGGGTTCCAGCAGACAACAGCCACCCTTTGTCCTGCTCCAAGCCTGGGCTTGCATGATGGCCCATGAGTAGAGTGATTGTGGCAGTTGATATGGGGACTCTGCAGACTCACCAGCATGGGCTCTCTCTTAGCTGGCTGACCAAGCTACTATATGCTGGGCATGTGGCCTGTCGGCAGCAGAGACATGCTGGCTCCCCAAGGTAGTCCCATCCCCAAAGGAGACAAGCCACTTGGTCATCTGCTGGTTATAATGCATCCCTTTCAATCTAGAGGGAAGTGCATTGTCCTCTCTGGGATTAGTGCATGTTCTGATATGGATCTGCTGTCTCTGACCTAGTGCTTTGGCCAGAATCGAGGGCACAAGGTAATGGCTTATTCTCATGAGATCTCTTATAGTTTATCACCTCCAAGCAAAATGACTCATTGCCCAATGAAAGACAGGTGACTACGGGGATGTGACACTGTGCCACATCACCCTGGAGCCTCCAGCTTGCTGGTACATTACAACGGCTTCTTCACAGCACATCTAAAACCAGGCTGGGAGCAAGGTCCTCTGGGATTTTCCTGCCCTCCTTCAAAATGCAGAGTATATTTTGAGTCAGTAGCTCTTACACTGTGCTGTGTCCAAGATGCCTAGAAATCAAGGGTACAGGAACAGAGGTATCACCTCCCTGGTATCCCACTGGGGAGTTCGTGCTTCCAGTTCTCTTCACATGGGCTCTGCAGAGCCCTAATCCCTGGGGTGAAAGGCGCAACAACTAGAAACACGGAGTCATTCTGTGCACTATTCACCGTGGACAAAGTTATTTTGGCCAAAGCTCTGCTGCTACTGCTTCCTGCTGCTGTTTGGAAACCGGCCACCAGCACCACCAAACCTGTACTTGTAAGCCCCCAGTTGACTGAAACACCCACCCCAGTTGGAAAAACTCTACCCAGTTCTAGAAGATCAGAGCCAGACCTGCCCACACCATTTTTTCTGCAAGCTCAGGCTGCAGCGCTGGCACCCTCACCCCTGCAGCCGGCCCAGGCTTCAGCAGCTGTGTCACTGGCCCTGATCTCATTCAATATAGTGGACTTTCCCCCGTTTAAAGGTACATTACACAAAAACAAAACCTTACAGGGGTTACAAGTACCTGTTAATGCTCATCTGTACTTACTCAGGTTGGCCTAAGACATTCTCTATCTGCACTGGAAAGATAACAGGAGTTTGTTTATAGGGTCCCGTCACTAGCTATGCCTGACACTGTAGATCACCTCTACAGGTTTCAGAAATCCAGCCTTAAATTCACTGGAGAATTTACCTGGACCAGACAACTGACTCTAAAGAGATGGTGCACTCAAAGGCCTGCCCGGTCACTCTGGACACTGACCAGTCCATGCAGGGCTGAAGCCTGAGGACACCATTTACAGGATTACTCCATACCTAGTCCCCTTAATTTTTGTGTCTTTTCAGGCTGCTCACACTAGTCCCCCCCCCACCCCGCCAGCTGTGGCTTTTGCCTTAGTTCTGTGGATGATTACCCTGAGAAAGGAAAATAACCAGTAAGGCCCTTACAAATGATAAAGATTGGACAAGCACCCAAAGCACGTTGGATACTCTCCTAGATCAGATTAACTCCTTCATCCTTCGTCAGAGTCAACTTAGGGAGAAACCCTATAACAAAACAAACCACAAAGTTCTGGTAGGAAACTTTCAGTCTTGAGGGCCTTGGTGAGGGCCCATCCTAGGATCACTGACAATCCTAATGTCACTGCTTCTAGCTGGGCCTTGTCTCAGCTGATCACATATAATATGCCCAGCAAAGATTTGCTAGTGAAACTAAAAGAGGAAGAAAATGTAGCTGAAGATCTCCTCACCCCCAGCCAGCGCACTTCAGTTTATTCGTTCCCCAGGTAACAGTTCTGGTTAAAGTTCCTGTTACTTTTGTAGTCACTGTGATGCATGGGTAATCATTATGATATATGTTGTAAGAACCAGTCTCCAGTTGACAAGTCATTCTGCCTCTGCAGTTCCTGCTTGCTTATCTCATATAAGCCCTAGACACCGGCGCTCCAGGCTTGATATTTTGGGAATGATTCCACTCAGTGCCTGTCAACATAAAAAAAATCTGCCTCCAAATCCTGGGTGTCATTTTGGTGTTTCTGTTTGCCACTGCACTTAAGTTGAACAGGCTGATGTCAAACTCACAACACTCCTAACTCAGCCTCCTGAATAGTGGGAATTAATGCTGTCCACCTCCATGCCCAGGTTTGACCCAGATTCTTTTTTCTTTTTCTTTTTTTTTTTTTTTTGGTGCCAGGGATCGAACTCACGACCTCACATTTGCCAAGCATCTTTTCTTTTTTTAAGACAAGGTTTTGCTGTGTAGTCCAGGCTGGCCTTGAGTTCAACTATGTAGACCAGGATGGCCTCAAACTCACAGAGATCCTCCTGCCTCAGCCTCCTGAGTGCTGGAATTACAAGTGTCTGCTACCACAGCCAGCTTAATCCAGGTTTTCAAACTAACAAAAAGGCATTGAAAGAAATAAAGTTGGTATAATGGGGCATGGCTGTACTCCCAGCTACTTGGGAGGCTGAGTCTGGAAAATCATAAGTTCAAGGCCAGCCTGGGCAACTTAGTGACTTTGTTACATCTTGCCTCAAAACAACAAAAACAACAAAACAAACAAAAAAACTATAAAAGGGTGAGGATGCTAGTTCAGTGCAAAGACCCTAAAACAAGCAGAGAAAGGACTAAGAGACAAAAGGAGGAGAGAAGAAAGACAGGTGAGATCAGGAAGGGGTGGATGGGAAGGTGACACCAGTATGTCCCAGAATCTAGCCTGCCCTCCCAGGAGTTTGTGGCAGGCCCTCATGCTTCTAATCCCATTAGTTTTAGTTCTCCTATTTCTAGTCCAAAGTAGGATTGCTCTCTTCTGCCCCCTTATGGTTACATGGGGCGCTTAGTCCTGGACAATGAGTTGTGAACTGTGTGCTTCTGGGCAGACCCTCCTCAGTTTGCTCCGCTTCCCTAGCAGAGGAGAGCGTAACACCTAAGAGTTGTTACGACAGCATAGCCTTGCTGTCCCTGAGTAATACAGCCCTACCAGCCTTCAGGCTGCCCAGTAAACTGCTGAATAACAGCAATTACTATTTTTTAAAGGACTGTGTTATTTTGACTCTTTCAGTAGTCTCCATCTGTACACAGTCGGCTGGCTCTAAGGCGGGATGGCACAGCGCTGGGACCTGGTGGAGGAGAGTTGCTCACTGCACAGAAGCCCAGAGGGAAGCAGAAGGAGAGGACACAGGAGCTGGGGAGGGAGACAAAACCTCAGTGACCCCACT
Organism: Dolichotis patagonum; assembly: GCA_004027295.1. NCBI lineage: Eukaryota > Metazoa > Chordata > Mammalia > Rodentia > Caviidae > Dolichotis > Dolichotis patagonum. Next base: position 51,203 of record PVJX010007629.1, read on the forward strand.
TCCTCCAATCAGACCCCACCTCTCAACAGCAAGCCAGCTAAAACACCACCAACAAGCAATTATCATTGTTAACACATTATCAATAAAATAATGATTTTAATATAGGCACCACATATCAAGTGCCCCTGATGTTCTACCCAGTGCGTGCAACATCCCTGTTAATTCTCAGGGGAAGGAAAAAGAAAAAAAGCAGGAGAAAGAATTATCCCCTGGCCAAAATAGAAAGCCAAAGCTTAGGAACTGTTGCAAATGTTCTGTCTGCTGTGTGATGGTTATGGAAGATGCTGGTTATTCTGCCACTCCCTGCTGCTCATATAATGCCACACAAGATGAATTGATTTCAGTAAATTAACAATTATTTCCTGTTTGGAAAACAATTTTACCACACATACCCAGCACCATTAGAATATTTACATCCTTTGACCCACTCATTACTGTTGGACCCAGGTTCTTGTGGTGTTGTTAGATTGCCTGAAAAGTAAATACAATTTACATAACAATGCTTTGGTAGAGATGAAAAGTTCCTATGGCAGAGTGAACACACAGCTGGAGAAAAGACAACAGAAAAAGAAACTACAGGAGGAAAAAAAGGACGGCTAAGAAAATTCACAGTGAAGCCAGCATGGTGGGGCACTCCTGTAATACCAGCAATCAGGAGGCTGAGGCAGGAGGATCATTGCAAGTCCAAGACCAGCCTGGGCTACAAAGTGAGCTCAAGGCCAGCCTGAACTTCATAGAGACTCTGTCTCAAAAAAAAAAAAAAAAAAAAGACAGAAACTTCACAGTGAATATTTAGCTGAAGTGGTAATAGACTTCAACAAGCTCCTTAAAAGCATTTGAAACATAGACCCCTGTTGCCAAAGGTCCTCATTAATAGAGAACAGTGTTTATGGTGAATTATCTGCTTACAAGCAAAATCTACACTGGGAAAAAAGGGAAAAAACCCAAGTAAACAGCTAAAGACATATTTCTGAAGAGTGACTTGCCCCAGAAAAGCCTCAGCCAGTCCTTCAAGAGGGATGCAGAAGAAGGCTAAGTCTGTGGTTATGGAGGTGACAGGTCCACACATGCCACTGCCCTTGAAGCCATCCACTTGGCTGGGATGTAGAGGGAAAAGACAGAGAGACTGATGCTACTGATCCTGTGCAGCCCCACAAGGTATGTATTTGCATCTTGATTTTTAATAACAACAAAAAAAGTTTGAAAAGTAAAATAAAATTTAAATAGGAATAAAGCTTAGATAAGAGTATAAAAACAGGCTGGAGATTTAGCTCAGTTGCATAAGCGCCTGCCTTGCAAGTCTGCAGTCATGAGTTCAATCCCTGGTGCTGATTTTAAAAAAATATATAAGAACTACTTTTGTATGGCTGTCCATTTTTGTGTCTGAAGCTGTTATTACAAGAATTAAAATGCTGGGCTGGGGATTTAGCTCAGCAGCATAAGTGCCTGAGTTTGATCCATGGTACCAACAAAAAAAAAATCCAAATGTTTAAATTATTAAAAGTTTATAGAGTAAAAATGTTACAGTAAACTGGGGTTATTACTGAAGGAAAATACTGTTATCGATTAAGTGCAGGCTAAGTGTGGTCGGTGTAAAGTCCACAGCATTCACAGGAATGTCCCGGGTTTCCCATTCACCCCCAGCCCCTCACTGCCTCATCTGGGAAACTCCACTGAGGCAATCACCACCACTCATGGTACATACATGCATCACGGCACCATCTCATAACATACTTTAACTGTACCTTTTCTATGTTTGGATGAAAAAAACACTGTTATGGCTTGAGTGTAGATGTCCCCTAAAGCCTCACGTAGTCATAGGTGGGGCTTTTTCAGAGGCGGCTGGATCTAGAGTGTGTGACTGATTCATGGTGTGATGACAGGATTAAGGGTGCTAGGATTAAGCATGGGTGATTACTAACTCAGTCCACTGATTGGTCTGGTACTGCCCTAATCATAGCCTGGATACACTATAAGGGACAGGAAGAGTCTTGTCTTTCCCTTGCTTGCTTTGCTACCTTCTGCCACCATGAACTGTTTCTCCTCTGTCTGCCATGCCATTCTGCCTTGGTGTCAGCTGATCATGGACTGATCCTCAGTAAACTGGAGGCAAATAAACCTTTTCTCCTTTAACTTGTTGGTGTTGGGTATTTTGTCTGAAGAACAAGAAAATACCATTGCATTACAGTTGCCGACAGCACCCAGTACAGCAGCACACCGCGCAGTTGTGTGGTCTGAGTGACAGGCTGTACCACAGCCTAGGTGTGGAGCCACGAAGTTTGTGGGAGTGCATATCATCACGTGTCCATATCCAAGGACTCGCCTAAGACCCATGTCTCAGAACATATGCCCATGCTAAGCCATGGAAGACTATGTGTACAGACATGAAATACACGTGAAGAATGAGGTAATGACGATAGATTTGTCACTCTGTCTGTCTGTCTGTCTATGTAATTCTGGCTGGCCTAGAGTTTCTGTCTTGCCCTCTCAGCCTCCCTAAGTGCTGGGATCATCACCATACCTGGCTTCCAATTTGTCTCTTGAGTTACTAGTGTGTCTCCTTTAGTCTTGTGTTTAGAATGTTATTGCCATGGTGGCCACATGTTTGGTGTTTGTCTCCTCCTCTGAGGTTACTTTCATTTTAATTCCCCTGATTGACATGTTTTGAATTTTTGTTGTGGTTTTTTTTCTTTTTCTTTCTTTTTATCTTTGAATAAAATGGATTTGAAGAAAAAAATTTAGTTTTAATTGTAACAACCATATGGCTTTCCTAGCTTAATGGTGTTCCTGAAACCGATCCTGGGAGACTTGCAGGACACAAACACGTTTTTTTTTAAAACAGGGTTTCACTACTCAGTTCAAATTGGCCGTGAACTCACTTTGTAGCCCAGGCTGGCCTTGAACTCGCAGCGATCCTTCTGCCTCAACTTCCTGAGTGCTGAGATTACAGGCGTGCGCCACCACGCCCGGCCTACAAACACATTTTGAAATGGCTTAGTCTGTCATATATTTGTTGGGTGCGACCCACAGGAGCCCAGGCAGGAATGCCCCTGACAGACTTTAACTAGGGCAATCATGAGTGTGCGGCGCCCCCGCGTGGCACCTGACGCAATGACAGCCCGAGTTGTCCCGCCTGGGTCCTCCGCAGAGCAGCCCACTTCTCAGATTCACCCTTCCCGGTCTACTGGCGGCCTGTGTCTTCTGCCCATCCACCCTACAGAGGCCACCTTCTCCCTCGCCCTCTCTTCCCCTCCCCCCTCCCCCCACCTCTCGTCTTCTTGGGCGCGCACCCTGCACTCTGGTGTCAGGCCCTTGCACATGTACACCGCCTCCGACCTTATCCGATACAGCAGGTGCCACGTTATTTTATTGCGGTGCGCGGAGGTCAGTGAATGCTCGGGACGCCCCACAATCCGCGGTCCACCGGCCGCATCCGCAGGTGCGGGGGGAGGGGGCAGGTCCCTCCCTTCCGTCCCTCGCCGGGGAGCGCAGAACCCCGTTCCAACCCCCGGTGGCGCCTACGTCTCTGTGTAGCAGTAGGTCCCATAGGCCGCCTGCTGCGGCCCAGGGAAACCGAAGCTGCGCACCCCGGGGTCCGGGAGGCCCCCGCAGCGCGGCCGCGGCGTGGTGATGGGGAAGCGCACGCTGCCGTCCGCCAGCCAGCCGCCGTCGCACTGGTCCAGCCCCGAGAACTTCCAGGCGGCGTAGAGGTGGCCGACCTTGGCCACCACGGCCCCGCGCCGCCGGCACGCCGCGTGCGCCTCGGACAGCGTCAGCCGCCCGGGCACGAAGAACACCTGGCCTGCGGACGCAGCGAGTCACGAGTCAGCGGTGTCCCGGAGCGGGCGGGGGACGGTGGGGACAGGCGGGAACGCCGGGCAGGGAGTCGAAACAGGGGGCGCCCGCGGGCCGGGCCGGGCCGGCCGAGGGAGCTTCCGCCCCGCCTCCGCCCCGCGCTCACCCGCCAGCGCCGAGGTGAAGCAGAAGGCGTCGTAGCGGTCGCGCGCACGGTCGCGGGGCCCGTAGCTGCGGATGCCGGGCCGGCCGGGGCCGCCGCACGGGGCTCTCGCGGTGAGCACTGGGTAGCGCACGGAGCCCTCCAGCAGCCAGCCGGCGTTGCACCAGTCCAGCCCTTCGGTCCACGCTGCGGCCGGGAGGGGTCGCCACGGCACAGTCAGACCCGGCCGCGCCGCCTGGGGCCCCCGCCCGCCCGGCGCTCACCCTGGTAGAGCTGGCCGTAGGTGGCCAGGCGCCCGTCCTGTTCCTCGCACGCCCGCTTCGCCTCGAAGTAATTGAACTGGTAGCGGCCCCGGCTGGGCTGATACGGAAACACCACACCTGGGGGAACAGAGCCTGGGAAGGGTCCGCGGCGGGCCAGGGCGGGACTCGGGCGACGCCGGGCGGGCGGGAGGCCGAGGCGGGAGGGGCGGCAGGCTCACCCTCCAGGCGCAGAGTCAGCGCCACGCTTTCGTCCTCCACCCCGTTGATGAGCTCGCAGCGGTAGCGGCCCTCGTCCTCCAGGCGCACGTCCGCCAGCACCAGTGAGGCGTCGAGCCGATGCCCCCGCCGCAGCCTGGCGCGACCTCCCAGCGGCCCGTAACCCCGTGCTTGCAGCCCGTTGGTGATGAGGATCGGCGTTTCGCGGAGCTCCCCCGGCTCTACTTTGCTCCAACGCACCTTGTAGCTGGGAGGCGAGGCGCCCAGGACGCAAGGCAGTGTGGCCGTGGCCCCACGTCGAGAGTGAATGACCTCGTGGATGGGGGGCAGGAGGTAGTGGGGGCTGGGGTGGGGTGCTGAGCAGAGGGGGCCACAGTGGCAGGGACTCCCTAGCCCTAGCTGCCCTGTGCCCACCCAGATCCCGCCCCCAGAGGCGGGCCGGCCCACCCCTTTAGTCACTCTGTGCAGGCTCTGTGCTGGGTACCTGCCACGGCTGCCCTTAGCACCGCCCACCCGGAGCCTCTGCCCCGCGTGCTCCGTGTGCTGGGCTGGCCTGGGCCTTACCTGGGTCCCCCAGCGCTCTGTGGGAGATGGCGAGCAACCAGGGGAGAAGGAAGTGGCAAAGATCGGACAGGGTGAGCCGGCCTGGCATGATGGCGTCTGCCAGCAGGGCCTGTGGCCACAGAAGGTGGCGTGCTTAGTACTAAGAGGAAGGGGCAAAAGACCAGGCAGTGAAGTAACTTCGTTGGGAATTCCTGCAGGGAACCGACCTCTTGGGAAACCAAGAGGCGACAACAAGAAGGTAACGGTGGGGGAGGCAGCAACAACCCCACTCCCTCTGATCTGAGGCCCATGCCTCACCCTGGCTCGCAGCCCCAGCTCTGCAGGTCCTCATTTAGCAACTTCTCTCCCTATAGGCTCTCAGCCAAGGCGCTGTTTCCCAAGCATGCCATCGATTGAGTTTGCCAGCTGTAGTCTCTGTCATCGCCTAAAGCCCGTTCTCCAGAGTGAATATGATCTTGTTACTCCTTGCTTGAAACAGGGGCTTTCCATGGCCCTGAAGGTCAAGTTCAATCCCCATACAACTTCCAAGACTCCCTCAGTGACCCAGAGCCTCCTGCATCTCCCGCCTCATCCCCTTGATACCCTTCACCCCGCCCTGTGCCCTGGGATCGAGACAAGATAAACTCCTTTAAGTGTCCCAAACAGCGCAGGGTCAATCTCACCTCTGTGCACAAGTGTGGGCTTGGGTATCACCTTGTCTAAGAAACCTTTCTTCACACCGTGGTTGGTCACACTGTGGTGCACTGTGGTCTACTGGATTGCGCCAGGGACCTACTTTCTTTTGAAGCCCTGTGTGCATGTGTGTGCATGTGTGTGTGTGACTTGGAATTCAGCCAGGTTCTTCACACTAAGCTACATTCCCATCCCTTTTTTATTTTTTATTTTGAGACATGATCTTGCTAAATTGCCCAGGCTGGGGTGAACCCTCCTGCCTCAGCCTCAAGAGTGCTGGGATTCTGGGCAGGCATGGCCACCACACCTAGAAAAGGTACTTTTATTAGCATCTCAACTAATGGTGTGATTTAAAGTAATACATATGACATGTGGAATATGAGGTTTTTTAAAAATTTAAAGTAGAAAATTATAAAGTTATTTTTAAAAATTATTTTAAATGTAACTATCTCTTGGCAGTGTACTGTTTTCCTTCTTTATCATCTCTATTCTTTTTTGACTGTACTGAGGATTGAACCCAGGAGCACTCTACTGCTGAGTTACATCTGAGCCTTTTTTGTTTTTTATTTTGAGACAGGGTCTTACTAAGTTGCCCAGGCTGGTCTGAAAGTTGTGTTCTTTCTGCCTCAGCCTCCCAAGTAACTGGGATTACTGGTGTGCACAACCAGGCCCAGTGATGGGATCTATTCATAGCACTTTGATTTTTATTTTTTAATTGGACCGAGAACCCCTTGACCTCGTTTTATTAATTTTCCAAACCTGGCTCATACATATCCTAACTGCATGACTTTGAACAAGTTACTTAACCTCTGCCTCGGTGTCTTCATCATTATCACTGGATGATAACAGCACGACTCCCTCCTTGACTAATTTCAAGGATTAGATGAATTCATAACATCTATGTCAAAGGCTTAAAATAGTGCCCGATATGTATGGTGCTCTGTATGTGGTAGCTACTACCCCAAGTCCTACCATCATTTCTGGCACAGAGTAAAAGCTGATGGGTCAGTGTTTTAATGAATGAGTTTAACGAATGAATGGATACAAGGAGAGATAGGAGACTCTGGAGAGTGACCAGAACCCAGGCATTGTGCTATATACCTGTAATCCCAGAACTCTGGGAGGATGGTAAATTCAAGCCCACCGTGGGCAACTTAGTGAGATCCTGTCTCAAAATTAACTAAGTTAAAAACCCTGGGCATGTAGCTCCATGTAAAGATTCTGGGATCAATCTCAGTACCCCAGGATGTGGGGGATACCTGGAAATCTAAAGAGCCAAGCCCCAGCTTCCTGCAGATGCAAGCCAAAGCCAGCTTGCAGCAGGAGAAACAGAGATTAGGCACAGTGGTTAAGAGACAAAATACCTGAGGCAGAAAATGAGCGAAAGAACCACTTCCTTTACAGGAAAATGTAGCAAATAAGAGTGACTGCAGGGGCTGAAATGTATTTGGAACCATCTATAAAGACAACTAACATGAACATGTGTGAACACTACTACCCCTGACATACCTGTAGGCACTTCACCTGTGTCTTTCTATATTTATTTCTCCTGGCAATGCTGTGAGGTAGGAACCTGTAAGTGGCATGGGACACATACTAAAACAAAGGTGCGTATAATGCCGGGTGCAGTGGTGCATGCCTGTAATTTCAGCACTTGGGAGGGGAAGCAGGAGGATTGCTGTAAGTTTGAGGCCAGCCTGGGCTAGAGAGTGAGTTCAAGGCCAGCCAGAACTGCAGAGTGAATCCCTGTCTCAAAAAATGAAAGAAAACAACAGCAACAACAAAAAAATGGTGCACATGTTGAGGAAACTAGTGCATATCGCATGACTGGTAAGGTTTGGATCTATATCTGATAGCTTAAGCTCTTCCCCTGCCCCCATCTGCCTTGGGGCTGGGAGATTGACCAGGGCCTTCCTAGCAAGCTCCAGCCCCAGCCTTTTCTTTATTTTTTATTTTGAGACAGTCTCGCTAAGTTGCTGTGCTGCCCAGACTGGGCCTGAACTCGCAGCCCTCCTGCCTGAGCCCCCCAGAGTGCCGGGGTTACAGGCCTGCACCTTGACACCAACTAGGCTTTCACTCTTAACTACTGACGTATATTTCTGTATTTCAGAGCAGCTGCCACATCATCCTCATTCCCCTTGCAGAAAAGGACACCATAGCCGGCAGCCCCGTGGCCTACCTGTTAGAAGTCTCTGCCCGGAGGTGAAAGAAGCGATGAGTAGCAGCCTCCTGTCCTGCGTAAGGGAAGGGAAGCTTCTGGGTCAAAGTGTCGTCCAGGCTTCTGGGAGATTCAGGCACTTTAAAGCCCAGGGTCTTGAGCACCTAGGTGACCAACGTGGTGGCTCCTTTTACACCTTTGAGGGAAGCCTTCTCTCCTGCACTCAAAGAAGAAGCCAAGGTGCCGAGAGCTACCCAACTCGCCAGTCCACTGAGCCAGGGTAAGGGACCGTGTCCAGCCCTGTGGTTTTATCTGTGGAGCCCCCTGTCCTGGGACCAGGGAAAGATGCCGAGCCTGGGATGAGGGTGAGAACCCATGACAGAACGAGGGAAGATGGCAACGTGGAAGGCACAGAAAGCAGGTGCCTCACTGCTGCCGGGTGCTGGTGAACCAGAAGAGGTGGGGACCAACATGGATGGCAAGAACTCTGACCATGGCTCAGAGAGCCACGGCCGCCCTGGCACTTCCACACGGGCCTCTCATGTAAGCAGCACCTGACCTTCTTCCCCAGCAGTGTCCTCACCTCTGCCCCTGGTGCCTGGGTGCGCATTGCCTTTGAGAAGAGGCTGTCAAGGTGGAAACTGATTTCCAGCTGCTTCTGGGAACCTGCTTCCCTCTCTCCAGCCCCCTGTCTGCACATCGGTCTGTCCTTTCCTTCTCTGTCCCCACCCCATCGGAAGCACAATTTCCCTTTGTCTCTGTCTTTTCCCCTATTGTCGAATAACAGGGCCCCTTTCTTTATCCCGTGGGTAATGGCAACGAAATGTCAACAGCTGGGGATGTGGGATGCGGGACAGACTGGCACATACCACCGGAAAAGGGCTGTGCAGGGTGGCTCCTAAAGGAAGGGACATCCAGGGAGAAGGGAAGGGGTGAGGGCAGAGATGAAGTGGTTGAAATGCACCCTCAGGTCTCCCCATTGTAAGAATCTAAGGAGGTTTTGCCTGGGTCCAGGGGAACAGCCAGGCTGTGGAGGGCAAGGGAGTGGCTAGGGTTGCAGCAGGAGAGATAGCAGTTAGTGAGAGGGACTTCTGTCTCCCTAGGAAGGGACCTGGAAATTCCTGGGGATGGAGGCTATCTAAATGAAGGTCAGTTTATTTGTCCCCTATTGTCCTTCCTCTTGCTTCAGATCAGTTGCATAATCTTAGATCAATGTTTTCAGGAGAAAGAGTAAGGGGAATCCTTAATCTCCTTAATCCTTAATTCTTTAGAGAAATTCAATGTCTCTAAAGTCTCTCCCATTAGACACTCTAAATACCTGCTGGGATCCAAATCTATTTTTAAAACCTTTCCACTGAGGTATAATTTATATACAAAAAAGTGCATAGGCTGGGCCTAGTGGTACAGGCCTATAATTCCAGCTTCTTGGGAGGCTGAGGCAGGAGGATTGCAAATTTGAGGTCAGTTTGGGCAATCTACCTGCCCAAAAAGGGTGGTAAAGCACCCATGGTTTAAATCCTTGGTACTGAAAAAATGAAAGAAGATAGAAAGAATGCACAGAGTTTAAGTGTACAGCTTGATGAATTTTTTCTTTCTTTCTTTTTCTTTTCTTTTCTTTTCTTTTCTTTTCTTTTCTTTTCTTTTCTTTTCTTTTCTTTTCTTTTCTTTTCTTTCTTTCTTTTGACAGGATCTTGTTATGTAGTCCAGGCTGGCCTTTAACTCACTATGTAGTCAAATGTGGCTGCAAACTCATGATGATTCTCCTCCCTCAGCCTCCCTAGTGCTAGAAGTATAGGCATGCACCACCACACCCTGCTTCTCTCCCTCCCCTCCCCTCGCCCCTCCCCTCCCTTTCCTCTCCCTCTTCCTGCCCCTGTGCCTCCCCCTCCCCTTCTTCCTTTTTTTGAGACAGTCTTACTATGTAATTCAGACTGGCTTTGAACTCACTGTGTAGCCCATGCCGGCCTCAGACTAGCTGTGATCCTGCTGCCTCAGCCTTTCAGGTGCTGGGATTGTAAGTGTGCAGTACCAGCTGACCTTGATGAGTTTCTGCTTCCTAGGTAAATAGCATGTATACATGTACCTCCCCAGATCTACTGTCAAGGTATAGTACATTCCTAATGATCCAGAATAAACCCAGTTCTTTTCGTTACCAATGCAGAAACACTCCCTAGTATACTACCTGCCCCATAAGTAGCCATTTAGAAACAGGGTTTTTGTTTGTTTTGTTTTGTTTTTGCAGGGGGATAGTATAATGAACCCAGAGCCTTTCACTTGGTTAAATCCCCAACACTTTTGCATTTTTGTGAGACAAGATCTCATTATCCATGCCATGTTGGAACTTAGGGCACTGGGAAACCGATCCAGCTGCCCTGGTAAGTGGCTGTGGTCTGGCAACCCACGGCCACCCCCAGGGCGAGAAGCAGCAGCATCTCCTGAGATCTGCGCCATGTTGGAACTTAGGGTGCTGGGAAACCGAGCAACTGGCCTGCTGCCCTGGTAAGCGGCTGTGAATCTACACCCCCCCGCCCCCCATTAGCATGTGGGAGCCAGAAATCTGAGCATTGTTTGGGAGGTTGACCATGTGTAATATAGCAAATAAGGGGGGTTTCCTTCTACCATCTCTTTGAAGGCAAATATTTTTATTACCGTTTTGCTTTGTCCTGATTAATGGTATTGCTCTATTCAATATTCTGTTTTGATAAGTTCTATAATTTTCTGTATTTCCTTTGATTTTGCTATGTCTGATTGAAAGAACAACTATTGTGAAGATAGCAAGATATACGATGATACCTATTACTGTTATCCCGGTAACCTGCTGTGAAGTTCTGTACCAATTTCACTACAGTGTCTCAATTGGCTTTGTTCTATCCTGTTCTGTTGTATTTTACTACCTTCAAATTAACAAAAAAATTAAAAACAGAAAAAGAAACACATTTAATTTGAAAGGAAATTTATAGACTGAAAATCAAAGGAGAGAAAACAATTGTTCCATACAACAGGAGATCAGAGAAAAAGCAAGGGTAACTTGCCCATCAACCACAGAATGGATAAGAAAGATATGGTATTTTCACACCATGGAAAGCTACCCAACTATAAAGTAGGATAATCTTGAGGCTCTTGTAGGTAAATGGATGCAACTGGAGGTCATGTTCATAGGTGAAACAGTTTGAACTCGTATGGGTGAACCCTAGGATAAAAAACAGGAGTTGGATCAAAAAAGCACAATGTATATTATAAAAGTGATAGGGGAGGAAACACCTGGGAGGAGAAAGTAGTGACACTGTTAATTTCTTACTGTCTTGGTTTAAACTCTTGTATTTTCACAATTTTGTTAGGCTTGGTTTTGTTCTGTCTTGTTTTGTTAGATTTTACTGTGTCTGATGGTATGGGCAGCTATTTTGAACATAATGAGATGTATTATGGTATTCATGGTTGGTTTCCTATTATCTTGTTTTGAAGTCCTATAATGTTTTCATTCATTTGTTTAATCAGTTTTATTCTGTTGTGTTTTGTTTGATTTTATTATGTGTGATAGTATGGACAACTGTTTTGAAGAAAATGTGACATTATAGAAACCATTGTTCGTTTCCTATTATCTGGTGTTGAAGTCCTGTAATGCTTTCATTCTTTTGATTGGTTTTATACTATTTTGTTATGTTTGATATTGTTGTGTATGAAGATATGTACAACTATTTTGAAGAAAACAAGAGACATTATGGCAGCCACTGCTGATTTCCTGTTGTTTTGTTTTGAAGTCCTGTGTTGCTTGCATTGTTCTATTCTGATTTGCTTTGTTCTATTTTTGTTTTGTTCTGTTTATTCTCTTTAAAATAAAAAAAAGATCTCATTAAATCACTAAGTTGTGTAGTCTAAGGTCAAATTGTGACCCTCCTACCTCAGTCTCCTAGGGTGCTAAGATTACAGGCTTATACCACCACACCTAGCCAGTTAGAATTTTAAATAGCTTTTTAGCCTCCTTTTTCCCTGTTCCCAGATTTGTAGCTTTGAGTCTATAGAGTCTACACTTTGGCTGGGTCTGAGTTTGATGACCTTCCTTAGTCACCAAATGGAGAAGAGGTGGAAAAGAGGAAACGTGCCCCAAACCATAGCCAGTAGAGCTGTGCGCCTTCACTCTCCACTAGTGAGCCTTTCTGACTTTCCGGTAATCCCTCCTCTGCTCGGGTGCTGGGATTATAGGTGCACTGGGACCACGCCTAGTAATGGGGGGTGGGGAGGCTTGCCTGCCAGGGCTCTTCAGGCTCTGATTGGCCAACTTCTGCCGCTGCAGCCTGTCCCTAGCCCTTCCCTCCTCCTTCCAGAGCTGTCATTAGAGAAGACAAATAGCCCCTGTCTCCTCAGTGGGGACACTCTGATCCTGTGCATCTGATTGGCTTCCTCCCAACTCAAACAAACAGAGAGAGAGGGAGGGGAGGAGAAAATACTATAAAGGGCTTTACAGCCTCACAGCCTAGGACCCTGCCTGGCTCCTCCAAGGTCCCTCTAACTGATGTGGAAATCTCTGGTGTGTGAATCCCTAAGGCCTGAGCATGGAAGGCTGAGGCAGGAGGATCACAAGTTTGAGCTCTGCCTGGGCAACTTAGTAAGGACCCTGTCTCCAAAGGGGGTGGAGGAGTTTGGCAGTGGGAGGCCTAGAGCTATTTGACAGAAGTGAAATGACCTCTTTGAAGGGGTCAGTGGGAAAGAGATGGGCAGGAAGAAATGTGTAATGAATAAGCAAGGCCCATTAGCTCCAGGTCACCTCAGGCTAGTGTCTCCCAAAGGCCCTGTGAAACAGGAACTGGTATCTTGCCAGTGCTGGGAATGACACTGACCAGGGTGAGGAAGGATAAACAAGCACAGAGCCTCGAACCTCTTTGTCTGACACACTGGACTCAGCCTCTCCTCTGGGCAGACCCGGCCAGGCATGCCTTTAGCCAGGCTCAGGCTGGAGGCAGACTTAGTTTGCTGCTAGGCCAAACCTGGATGGCTGGTCTTCCAAGGTGGCAGATTGGGGGTTGCAAGGAGGGGCTGCATGTGACACGCAGGGCTTCCTGCTTTTCCTGGTCACACTCAAATTCGCAGCTGCTGCCACTGCTTCAGAAAGTGGCAAGGATACTGGGTTAAGTTCAAAGTGAGAGGGTGTTTTAAGTGGATTAATGGCAATGTGTCTTTTATTGTAATGATTTTTTAAAAAAGTAAATATTCACATATATTTTAATCGCCTCATTTATGTTCAAGTGGATTTTTTTTTAAGACAGGGTCATGAGACCAAGGCCAGCCTGGGCTGTCAACCTAGGGAGTTCAAGGCTGGCAAAGGCAGCAAAAACAAGACCCTGTCTCAAAAAAAAAAAGGAAAGAAACTCCAAAACTATTTTCACACCACTAACCCTGTATGGACACTGAAGTTCTCATTCCTCATTCTCTGGACCTCAAAGCTTTCTCTCTCATCTTCCTACTTGTCTGATTCTGGCCAGTCTGAGCCGGTGGACTTCACTGTGCATACATTCACTTCCAGTCTCATACTGGTCAAATTTAAACCCAGACGCAATAGGATCTCCAAGAATTAGTCACCCATTCTCAGGCCAGGGTTCAAATCATTGTTACAAAATAAGACCCATTCTATAGCTTTACATTCTTTCACATGGGAGAAATAAATATTATACAGCATTACTATTCCCACTTTGTGGTTGAGGAAATTGGTGTCCAGAGAGGGTTAATAATAATGATAATTTGTTCAAGTTGATGCAGTTACTAAGGAATTTACATAGATTATCTTTAAAACTACACGAGTTTTTCCTTGCCACAAAAGAATACTTACTCTAGAACCAGATGACGTAGTGGACACCTGTAACCCCAGCATTTTCTGTGAGCTAGAGGCCAGCCTGGAATATATAGCAAGACCTTGTCTCAAAAACAAAACAAAACACTATATATGCATGAAAGTCATGTTCCACTTAATTACTTTTATTTATTATAAGAGCAAAGTAAAAGTAATACACGCACATAATAAAAAGAGTTCAACCACTATCAGTGGAATGAAATTCACAATAAAATTCTTCCTTTCTTTCATCTTCCTCAGGAATAAACCTTTTCTTTTCCTATTTCTTTTCTTTTCTTTTTTTGTGGTATTGGAGATTGAACCTCAGAGGGGCTGTACTACTGAGCTACACCCCACCAGCAGCAGCAGTAGCAGCCCTTTTTATGTTCTTAGGCATGGTAGGCCACTGGTCTACCATGGAGCCACATACTCCAGAATAAGCTGCTTCTGTATCTGTCCAGAAAAATATTTAAGCATCTACAAGAAGCAGATAAATAAAAACAGACAGCTCTCCTGTATTCTGACCATACTAAAATGCTATACACACTGCTCACTACTTCTTTTTGCCACCTAAAATGTGAGCTCTCCTATCAGCATATGCTATACGGCTCCTTTCTTTTTCCCATCTGCATAGTATTAGAGTGGATGGCCATAGCATGGTTTATTTAATGAAGCACCTATTAATGTGCATTTAGGTCCCTGAGATTGGAAGAATGAGCCCTATGGGGAGGCAAAGAACAAAACCATAACTCCTTCCTTAAACTATAATAAACCAAGAAGCTCAAAGGTTTAAATGTAAAAATAAGGCCATCAAGATGCCAGACTAAGTCACAGAATAATACTTATTTAAATTGGAAGGCAACTTTAACTGTCTTTTTTTTTTTTTTTTTTTGGTACCAGGGATTGAACTCACAACCTCATGCTTGCCAGGCAGGCGCTTAAGCCACTGAACTAATTACCCAGCCCAACTGTCTTTTTTTTTGATGTTTGTTTCTTTTGTTTTTTTGAGACAGGGTCTTACTACATAATCCAGGCTGGCTTTGAACTCGCCGTGATCCTCTTGCCCCAGCCTTCCCAGTGTGCAGGGATTACAGAGCACACCACCGCTCAGCTTTAACTGCCTTTTTTTTTTTACCGATTACACAATTATACGCCTCATGGTGCGTGTGTGCGTGTGTGTGTGTGTGTTGCACTCTGCTGCTGCTGAGCCACGTCCCAGCCCCTACGCTTAACTTCAACAATTTAACAAACATAAAAACATTAAAAGTGAAAGCACCCGTGAATACTAGCACACACAGAAAACTACCCTTTGATAATACGTACTTTGCTGCCTAAGCTTCCAACCGTTAAAGGTGTTTCTCTTCATTCACGTGCCACGCTATGAATCTGTAGTTCAGTTCTAAAGGCAACGTGCATTACAGCAGGGGCCGCCCCCAGAGAGGGCGCCGGCCCGGGACCCAAGTGCTCCCAACCTCGGGCCTCTTGGCGGGGCTCTGGTTCAGAGGAGGGCACCCCACTGCTCAAGGCGCACCGAGGTTTGGACAGCAGCGAGCAGAGGACGGACGCCCCCGCCCGGTGCTTTTGTCTTTCTGGCCTTCTCGGCTCTTTCCCGCCGGTACCTCACTAACTGCCGCTTCACAGAATGTTTCCACAGGATTTGTACTGATATTTCAGAAGCCCTGTGCCCTCGGTTCACTGCTGTGTGCATGCCCAGCTCTCTGCCACATACCCCGCCCCCACCCCGTTTCCTCTCCTCTGCAGCCCCATCCCTCTCTGATATCTGGAGAATGGCCTTGGGTTTGAGGGGGAGAGGTGGGAAGCACTGGCGCCGACTCTTTGGGTGCTGGGACCTTAGTCCCCTTGCCCCATCTCTCCTGCTCCTCCGCTGTGGTGGGAACAAGGAAGATGAAGGAAGGCTGAGGCCGTGGCTGCTGGGAATTGAACCCAGGGCCTCATTTACCGTGGAGCTATGCCGTTAGCCTAACATCATTTGTAAAGACTAGAGATATTAGTCCAATATATAGTTACATTATAATTTTAGTAGCCTTTTTCCTGTTGTGGAATGTTTTAGTTCTTTCCAGTTCTTCCTTTTGTAAAAAATTTTGAGACAGGTTTTCACTATATAGTTCTGCAGTTCAGACTGGCCTTGAACTTACTATGTACTTTCAGGCCAGCCTGAAACTCACAGCAATCCTTTTGCTTCAACCTCCTAGGTGCTGGGATTATAGTCGTGTGCCACCATACCCAGATTTTTCCATTTTATTTTTATTTATTTATTTTATTAGTACATTTGCCACACATGATCACATCCATTATAAGGAATTTGTACTTGTACATTATATATATATATATATATATATATATATTTTTTTTTTTTTTTTTTTTTTTTTTTGAGACAGGGTCTTGTTATGCAGCTCAGGTTGGCCTTGAGCTCACTTTGTAGCCCAGGCTGGCCTTGAATTTGTAAGGATCCTCCTGCCTCAGCCTCCCAAGCTGGGATTATAGGCATTGCACCACTGTGCCTGGCTACATAATATATTTTAATTCTTTTTTTCCCATTCTTCTCCCCTCCCTTCAATCCTTCACCCCATTCCATTTATAAAAACTTTATTTCCATTTTTCCCTTTTATTCTTTTTCTTCTTTTTGTAATTGCTTTTCCTTTCCATCTCTTTCCTCTCTTCCCTCCTTTGTTCCCCTTTCCATCTAAATATGTTCTTTCTATATCCCAATACTCATCCTCCATTTTGTTCCTTGTTTATGCTTTGGGTTTCTCACACAAGAGAATGCAATATTTTTCTTCTTTTTAATAAATTTTTTTCTTTTTTAAATGAAGTTTATTGGTATAATTTAGATATACATATTGATCACAATTATCATAGATAATTTGTACCTCTACATGATATATCTTGGTACCTTTTCCCCCCATCCCACCCCTCCCTTCAACTCCTCTTCTGCTTCTTATTTACAAAGCTTTGTTTCCATTTTATCCTTCTTCTCTCATTTTTTCCTTTTCATTTTCTTCCTTTCCCCCTCCTCTTCCCTCCTCCCTAGTTCTCCTTTCCCTGTGAATAATTTCTCCCTGTTTTATATTATCTATTGGTACTTATTTACACTTTCAGTTTCTCACACCAGAAAGAGAATGTGATGCTCACCTATGTGTGTTTGATTTATTTCACTTAAGAATATGGCCTCAAGGTCCATCCATTTAGCTATAAATGTCTCAAGTTTATCCTTCTTTATGGCTGAGTAGTACTCCTTTATATTAAAAAACTACACCTTTTTTAATCCATTCTTTGGTTGATGAATATTTGGTGTTTCCAAGATTTAGCCATTACAAACTGTGCTGCTATCAACATGGGTGCAAGAATGCAATATTTAAACTTGTGTGTCTGATTTATTTCACTTAAAATTGTGGGCTTCAGGTACATCTATTTTCCTAAAAGTATCTCAAGTTTATCCTTCTTTATGGCAGAGTAGTACTTAATTGTATATAAAAACCACATTTTCTTTACTATTCATTGACTGATGGGCACAGAAACTGTTTAAAAGATTTAGCTATTAGCTGAGAATTGTGGCACACACCTGTAATCTCAGCATTTGGGAGGCTGAGGCAGGAGGATCATTGAGAGTTTGAGACTAACCTGGGCTACAAAGTGAGCTCAAGATCAGTGTGAACTGCACAGTGAGACCCTGTTTCAAAACGATAAATAAATAAATAAATAAATAAATAAATAAATAAGATTTAGCTATTATAAGTTGTACTGCTAGAAACACAGATGTGCATGTATCACTGTGGTATGATACTTTTAACTCTTTCAGGAAGATAACTAGACGGGGAATAGCTGGGATGTATGGAACCTCTAGTTTGTTTTTTGGGAATCTTCATACTGATTTCCAAAGTGACTGTACCAATTTACACTCCCACAAGTAATGGAGAAGGGTTACTTTTACCCTGGCAGCCTTACCAGCATTTGTTATAGGTTGATTTCTTGATAATAGCCATTCTTTCTGCAGTAAGATGAAATCTCAGCGTTATTTTAATTTGCGTTTCACAAATGACCAGTTATGTTGAACATGCTTTTATATTTTTATTTGCCATTGTACTTCATCTGAGAAGTGTCTATGCATTTCAAATACGCATTTTTGGATTGGGTCTTTAAATTTGGGGGAACCTGGCCAGGCATAGTGGCACACACATAATCTCAGCACTTGGGAGGCTGAGACAGGAGAATAG
The DNA here is from genome assembly GCA_004027295.1 of Dolichotis patagonum. NCBI lineage: Eukaryota > Metazoa > Chordata > Mammalia > Rodentia > Caviidae > Dolichotis > Dolichotis patagonum. The sequence goes on from PVJX010007629.1 coordinate 69,090, forward strand.
CTATGAATTTGAGGGCAGCCTGAGCTATATAGTGAGTTCTAGTCAGCCTGAACTGCATAGCAAGACTGTCTCAAAAAAACAAAAAACGGGCTGGGGATTTAGCTCAGCGGCATAAGCGCCTGCCTTGCAAGTGTGTGGTCGTGTGTTTGATCCCCAGTACCAAAAATAAAAAAATTTAAAAAAAACATAGCCAGCTGATTATGGACTGAAACCACCACAAACTGTGAGCTAAATAAACCTGTCCTTCCTTAAAAATAAAACAAAATAAACAAATTTAGGGGGGTCTGATTTTTTTTTAGTGCTTTATATATTCTAGATATTAGTCCTTTGAGGAATTGGTAAATATTTTTCCCATTCTATGGATTATCTTTTCACTCTGTTGGTGGTTTTCTTTGCTGTGCAAAAGCTTTTTAATTTGATGTGGTCCCAGCTGTTCTTTATGTTTTCTGTGTAAAAGGTGTCTCCTGATTTTAACTTGCATTTTATCAACTACTAATGAGGCTAAGAGTTTTTTGTATGTTATTAGAAATTTTATATTTCTTTTTTTTAAATTTTATTTAAAGAGAAAAAATACAGAAAAAAAGGGTAGAAACAATACAAAACCTCAAAAAAAACCCATAAATCATTAGTTGACAAACCATATACTGTCCTCCCACAAATAGCTGTTCATGTTACAAAATTAAGGCATACAAAGTGAACACACAGTGAGGCTGCAAACAGTTACAAAAAAACAGGATGGAATAAAGCCAATTGAGACAGTATAGTGAAATTGGCACAGAACATCAAAGCAGGTCACCAGGACAACAGTAACAGGCAACATTGTATATCTCGTTGTCTTCACAATAGTTGTTCTTC
>PVJX010007630.1:0-57820 GCA_004027295.1 Dolichotis patagonum
CTTTATTCTATTGTGTTATGTTTGATATTATTGTAATTGAAACTATGCTCAACTATAGCAGAGTAAGAGATATGGTGTTAGATACTGTTGATGTCCAGTTGACTTAATGTAAAGTACTGTGTTGCCTATGTTGTCCTCTTCTGATCTGCTCTGTACTGCCCCCTTTTGTTTTATTCTCTTTTAAATAAAAAAAAAAAAACCTCCATTTATTTTCCTAGTTTGTCAGACACTGAGCATCAACTAAATATGTAAAAACAGAATAGGGACAACATCTTAAAATTTACCCAATTTTGCAGGGACAGAGGACTTAGGGCTCACATTAATAAATTTATATTTATGTGAACTCTGACCATGATAGCATTTGGGAACCCTAAAGAACAAAGTTATCACATGAATACATAATATTCTAGATAACTTCTTAGTTACTCAGCTTAGTGTTTCGAGTAAAGATGAAGGCCAGACACAAAATATGCCTTTTGAGGGTTTGGATGATGTTATAAAGAACAAGTCTACAATTGTCCACTGTAAGTTCTAATTGTTTCCTGAACTCAGTGATTCCATCTTTCTCACACTTTATTCCCATACATGTTTAATGCAAGAACAGTTAAACTCAAGAAATGCTTGTTAGACAGTATAACTCAATAAGAGATCTATCTTTGGTAAAGCAAATGAGATATTTTTCCTTTAATTATGAGTGTCTGGCATTATGGTAAAAAAGGAATTTTTCAGTTTTTTTTTTAGTTTTCAAAGTTATACATATTCATGTCATTTAAGAAATAAAATGGAACCATAAGTCTTTTCTTGAAATATTGCTGTCTCCTCCTTGTACCTTCTTTTCTTCTCTCTTTTCTTGATCCCCAGAGACAAGAGCATCCAGCTCTCTCAGATCATCCTTTTGATGTTCACTTCCATACCTCCAAATATAATGTATGTAGTGCTACTTTCTTATTTTTATCTTCAGGAATTATTGACTTGCCACTGTGAAAGAATTCGGAAACCTTTCATAGCTTCCCCTGGATCCTATAATCTTTACTACCACACATGTGCATACTTTCTACTCCTCTGTTTCTCAAAATTGTGTTGCCAGGTACGGTGGTACATGCATGTAATCCCAGCACTTGGGAGGCTGAGACAGGAGGACTGCCATGAGTTTAAGGCCAGCCTGGGCTACATAGTGAGTTCAAGGCCAGCCTAAACTACATGCCCTGTCTCAAAAAAAAAAAATCATTGTGCCATCAGTTGGATCAGAGCATTATTTTGTATTGACATCATCATGACTCTGTAAATGTCATTGCAACTGAATCACATAAATATATTTTGATTACTTTTCCTTTCTTGCTCAACTTTTTGTTCTTCTGGAGTTGATGATTGTGTAATATTTTTCATTGCTGTTTTCTTAGTTCTTTAATACATATTACCAGGTGATCCCAAAATTTTCTTCTACTTTTTTGAGTAGTCTTCCAAAATATTGAACCACTTGAAGAAAGCAACTAGTTTTTGTTCAGTCTTGTTGCAGACTCCCTTTCCTGGAGTCTCCTCAGGGGCCTTCCACATTCTGACTTGGCTGCCTATGATTGTGTATTGTTGTCACTTGGGAAAATTCTCTCACCATTGCCTGGGAGACTGCTTTCATCTCTTTTGAATCAGTTCCCCTATATCTTGGATCCTTAGTTTATCAGCTGTTTTAGAAAAGCACATTCTCTAGAAGCATCCTGACATCAGTGGATGTGTGATGTATGCTTGAGAACTTGCAGTTTGGAAATGTTTTCATGATATCACACTTAATAAAAGGTTTAATAGTTCATAATTTTAGAGTGGAAATCATTTCCTCTCAGAGTATTGAGAGCCTTGTGCCTTTGATTCCTTATTTTCTCTCTCAGTCTTTTCTCCTCATTCATTTTCTATAGAGCAGGCAGAATGATCTTTTATGCATATTAGAGCAAATACTCCCTCACTAGTTTCTCATTTTTCTTGGAATTAAAACAGAACTTGCCAGAACTTTCAAGTCTTTGAAAATCTCCAGTTTCATCTCTCACCCTGTTCCTAGCTCTTGCTCTCTCTTCTCTTAGCGTACCAGTCACGCTGGTCCCTATCATTGCTGGAATTTGTCAAGCTCCCTTCTTCCTCAGAAACATTTCTTTTGCTTCTGCCCATGGTCAGAATGCTTCCTGCTTGGTTGCCTGGCTAATTCTGCTCGCTCTTCAAGCTTATTTAAACATCATCTCTCCTGGGAACACCACCATGGCCCCCAAAAGAAGATGTATCCTTGTTTGTCACTTGCTGAGAATCTGGCACTTCTCTTTTGTAACCCTTATCCTAGTTGAATTTAATTAATTCTTTAATTAGCAGTTTGGTTTTGCTTTTATTCCTCAGTATCAGCAGGTTTAATACAGAGATGATGGCTCTTTTCTCCACAGCTTTCTTCATAATACTTTGAAAATGTCTTGTACGTTTTAGCTACCCTTCAATAAATATCTGTTGAACAAATTGATTAATAGCTTCATTAGAAAGAAATCAGGTTAAATCCTAAAATACAGTTTTAAAAACTTGTCTTAGTTTTCAAAATCTCCTAATGGGTCAGCTAAGACATCTGCTTCAGTTTCACTGGTTTTATTAATATTTGTTTTGACTCTGTCCTTGGAGCCAAGAGAAATGCTAAAAAGAAGGGGACAGAATCCAGGTTGAAGAGGAAGAATGGAGATTGTTTGCCTTCTAACTTGGCAATATGTTAAGCAGTATCAAGGAGAGAAGGTGGCTGCACTGGCATTAATACATCTTCATTTGGAGTGCGTATTCTTACACCCTACCACAGCACACACATGCACATGCACTCATGCTCAATAAATATTTGTTCAATCACAAAAAAATGGTCTTCACATAAACTCTTAAGAGGTAAGTACTATTGTATGTTTTGTGTTCAGATGAGGAAATCAAGGTACAGAGATACTAAGTTTTACATATTATATAGTCAATTAAAGATAAAACTTAACACTTGAACACATGCTGAGCTTGAGTTTTAACCCCTCTACAATTTTTTACCCAAAAGCAAATACAAAAGCAAACAATTCTTCAAATATTTGTATAGATTTCAGTGTTGCTTTGAAGTCTTAGCTGTTCTTTATCTTTTATAGAAAAATCTGTCATTGCTCAACCAACATTTATTTTTGAAAAGGGAGCACAAACTTTTAAGGTAAGATAAACCACTTTTCTTTGTTCTTACATTGTTTTCTTTGAGTTTTACTTTGACAAGGAAAATTATATTTCTAGAAGCTGGCTCTACTGAGGTGTTACTGTTGCCTAGGGTTATCTTGCTGTTCTCCACTATCAAAGTAGGGCCTCTACACCATTAATTGAGCAAGCATTTATAGAAGTCAGTTTGGTAGAAAAGAGAAGCCAGAAGCCTGGTCTTGAAACTATCAGTACCATGTTTCTTTTATTGAAAGAATATGTTTATTTGGAGTGACTTGAAAAGGGTTGGGGGCTGCAAGAGGGTAGGCAGGCCAAGGGTCCTCATGGATCCCCATCGTTGACCTAGCTTAAAACTGATTATAAAATAACTCTAAATTGTGACATTTGTTTGAAAAGGATCTTATGGGCCCTACTTGCTTTTTGAACATCATACCGAAATCATCTGCTGAGTAAGACACACAAAATTAACAGCATTCTTATTATTGTTATCTTGGTATTATTGTTTATGCAGATCATTTACCTCAGTACACATAAAACGAACTAAAATAAAGGAAAACTCAACCTCCAAGCCTTGTTTAAAAAGTAGATTCTTACTCCAGACCAACCACTTCAGAATCTTGAGGGTGGATACCTCCAAAATCTATCTTCTAAACATACTCTCACTCGTGATTCTGTAGTCACTGAAATATAAAAGTGCTACTCGATTTATTTCTTGACTACATGCCTCACAAATTAGGAGGAGTTGTTTCATCCAGACAAGGTTAGCTACCTTTGGTTTTTGAGAACCATGTTATAAAGTGACAGGTAGAAATATGATTCAAAAGCAGCAAATACTCAGCTCTCATTGGTAGCTTTGTGTCTTTTCAGAGACCTGCAGAAGATACCCAGCACGAAGCAGCACAACATGGTAATGATTCACATTCTGTATTGCAAAATCAGTTTTTATACAAAGAAAAACAAACAAGCACTAACATTTTGGCATGTGGCACAGACTCTGTAAAACCTAACGGTGTTGCTCGTTTTTATGTATGCTTACAGATTGGCGATTGTTTTAAAAAATGACATACAGGTCCCTAAAAATGCTGATGCAAATGACTAAAAAACACAATTCTCCACTACTTGTCTCTTAATCGCCCAAAAATATTTTCAGTAGAGCCTTATAATGGATACATAATTTTCTTCTGAAGCCATTTTTTCTAATTATTTTATGCTAATATGACGATAGGCTTATAATTGCCAACCTATCAATCCAAGTATTTAAAACTGGGCTTTAACATGTTACAAATGTTACCTATGATGACTAATGTTACAAACGATGACTTATGTAAACTAAAGGAAGTTCTATCTATCCTGCCATATCATAGGCTGAGGATTATTTGTTATTGCAAGTGATGTTACCTCTCCCTTTGAATTTCTTGCAGGATGTAATGGTTTCTCAAGAAAACGTGTACGGTCTTCATCTTTTACTCTTCATAATACAGATTCTGGGTTCCATGGAGGTGGGTATAGCCTTGACTATTGGCTGTTCATTGCTGTGTTTGTTCTGAATGTGAAATTACTAAGAAACTTTCTGAAAGGGTAATGTTAAAAGTCTACCCATTGGACAATGTTTATATTTTAGTATGAAAATAAGCTGCACTGTGGATTGTATAGTGAGTAAAGCATTGAAAAAAAGAATATTGTAAGAACATAAGCCACAATGTTAGCAGTGGTTATCTTAGGTATGATAATAGAATTCCAAGTGGTTTGTTTTTCTCTTATCCCCTAGCTTTATCTTTTGCTATGTTCCCAAAGTTTCTGCATTGAGTGTGTATTAGCTTTATACCTGAGGAAATGGTCATATTAAAAGTGACCATCTAGAATTTAGGGAGCCAAGAGCCTGTGTGGGGTGATGAAAGAGTGGAGTTAGGACCCTGCGAGGTGAGTCCCACTGCCCCAAGGCAGGCTCTTTGAGAGCTGGTGAACTGCACTCCAGGCAATTGAGCTTCTGGCTAGCTACTGGGCACACTGGACCCAGTCCCGGAAGTTCCACCACCTAAGTGCACCATGCCCAGTGGCCTTCTCTCAGCTCAGGAGGCAGAGGCCAAGCAGGGGGACTGACGGCCCAGTGTGGGCTGGTCTGGGGAGAGCTTAAGACCAACACTCCCCACAGTTGAGTTCATATCTGCCCCCTAGGACACAGGATTGCGGCCAGAGGTTCTGTGGGCCCCAGTTCACCAGGCCCAGCTTCCACATTTCAATTTAGGGAGCCAAGAGCCTGTGGGGGAGCCAGCACTGCTCCAGGAACTGAGGGTTCAGGACGTAATTCACCACACATCCAGAGGAAGCTTTGGAACACCACTCAAAGCAAGGAAATATAGAAAAATGACAAAAGGAAAGACCAAAAGGCAGGCTCAAAACTCCAGCTTATCCCAAGAAAGCCTAGGAGCCATGTACATATAAGAAAAAAGAAGTCATACACCTCAAATGTCTGAGATGATATCAAATGAAATAAAGATGCAACTAGGGGAAGCTATGGAGAAATTCAAATCAGAAATACTTGCCCAGGTAAAGGAAGAAATGATAAAAGTATTGAAAGAAATAGTGAATATATCTAGTGAAGACACAACTAAAAAATTAGTGGAACAAAGCAAACAGATAGAATCCCTAAATGAACACTACAAGAAACAAACAGAATACATAGAGCAGATTCAAAGAGATATACAGGAAATCAAAAATTTCTATTAAAAGCTGCCAAAACTGCCTCAACAAAAGTGAAGATAGAATTTCAGACCTCAAAGATAAGATTGCAGCCAGTGAATAGGAAAGGAAAGATCTCTTAAAAATAACAAAGAATCAGGAAATAACAACTCAACAAAACCTATCAGAATCACAGCAGACGTCTCAACATAAACAACTAAGTCAAGAAGAGCATGGAGTGAAGTATTTCAGATCCTAAAGGAAAACTACTTCCAACCCAGACTGATGTACCCTGCAAAACTGTCCTTCAAAAGGGATGGAGAAATAAGATACTTCCATGACAAAGAACAGCTGAAGAACTTCATGAACACCAAACCAACCCTACAAAGAATACTGAAAGACATGCTAGATACACATAGGATAAAACCACCAAGCAAGGCAGACAATAAAACAGAATGTAAAGCTAAAGATACAACAGCAGGAAGATAACATGTCAACAATAAACCAATATATAACAGTTATAACCATTAATGTAAATGGCATCAACTCACAAATCAAAAGAAACAGACTGGCAGAATGGATCAAAAAACAACATCCAACCATATTCTGTCTACAAGAAACCCATTTAACCCAAAGGACACTCATAGACTGAAAGTCAAAGGATGGAAAACAATACTTCATGCAACAGGAAACCAAAAAATATTGGGAGAAGCCATCCTGTTTGCAGACAATGTGAACTTCAAACCAAGAATGATCCAAAGAGATAAAGAAGGGCACTACATACTAGTTAGGGGAAAACTTCAAGAAGAAGAGATAACAATCTTAAATATATATGTGCCAAATTCCAGACCACCCAGCTATGTAAAGCAAATACTAACAGAAATGAAAAATCAAATAAGCAATAACACAATTATAACAGGAGACTTTAACACACCATTGACACAAAGGGACAGATCAACTAGACAGAAAATCAGCAAAGAAATAATGGAATTGAATCACACCTGTGAACAAATGGACTTGATAGACATATACAGAGTGTTCCATCCAACAACATCAGAATATACCTTCTTTTCAGCAGTACATGGGTCTGCTAAAATAGACTATATACTGGCCCACAGAACATATTTAAGTAAATGCAAAAGAATTGAAATTATCCCATGCATGTTATCGGATCATAGTGCCATGAAACTAGAAATTAATGATAAAAGCAACTGAAAAAAGCTCATAAACACATGGAAAGTGAGTAATACACTCTTGAGCAACCAGTGGGTCACAGAAGAAATTAAAGAAGAAATTAAACAATATCTACAAGGAAATGAAAATACAGACACAACTTACCGGATTTTGTGGGATGCAATGAAAGCAGTCCTGAGAGGAAAATTTATTGCACTGAGTTCCCACATCAGGAAGACAGAATGGATGCAAATAAACAACCTGATGGTACAACTCAAACATCTAGAAAAATAAGAGCAAGCCAAGCCCAAAATCAAAAGAAGGGAGGAAATTACAAAAATCAGAGCAGAAATTAATGCAACAGAGACTAAGAAAACAGTACAAAGGATCGATGAATCAAAGAGTTGTTTCTTTGAAAGAATAAATAAAATTGATAAGCCCCTGGCCAACCTTATTAAAAAAAGAAAGAAAAAACTCAAATTCATGCAATAAGGAATGAAAAAGGTGAAATTACTACAGACTCGGTGGAAACACAGAAGATCATCTACACCTATTTTGAAAACCTCTACTCTCATAGGTTCGATAACACTGGAGAAATAGACAGATTCCTAGATACATATGAATTACCAAAGCTGGATCAGGAAGATGTAAAACTGCTGAATAACCCAATTTCTATTACTGAAATTGAAAATGTAATTAAGCCCTTGCCAACAGGGAAGCGCACAGGCCCAGGTGGATTTACTGCAGAATTCTACAAGAAATACAAAGAAGACTTAATTCCAACACTTGTGAAACTCTCCAATGAAATTGAAAGGGAAGCAATTATTCCTAAGTCATTCCTGCAAGCAAATATTATTCTAGTACCAAAACCAGAGAAAGACCCAACTAAAAAAGAGAACTATAGGCCAATCTCCCTAATGAACATAGATGCAAAAATTCTCAATAAAATATTGGCAAACAGGATGCAGAAAATCATCAAGAAGACTATACACCATGACCAAGTGGGATTCATCCCAGGAATGCAGGGATGGTTCAACATACGTAAATTAATAAATGTAATTCACTATATCAATAGAGCCGAAAGTAAGAACCACATGATCATCTCTATAGATGCAGAAAAGCTTTGGATAAGGACCAACACTCATTCATGATAAGAACTTTACAGAGAATTGGAAAAAATGGTCTTTACCGCAATATGATAAAGGCCATCTATGACAAACCAACAGCCAACATCATATTAAATGGACAAAAACTGAAAGCCTTTACCTTAAAATCAGGCACAAGGCAAGGATGTCCATTATCACCACTGCTATTCAACATAGTACTGGAAATACTCGCCAGAGCAATAAGACAAGAAAGAGAAATAAAAGGAGTAAAGATAGGAAAAGAGGAAGTTAAATTATCATTATTTGCAGATGACATAATACTTTACATAGAAGACCCCCAAAACTCTATTGAAAGACTCCTAGATATAACAAATAAATTCAGCAAGGTAGCTAGATACAAAGTCAATACTCAAAAATCAATAGCATTCCTAATACACTAACAACAAAAATACTGAGACAGAAATAAGAGAAGCCACATCCTTCACACTAGAACCCAAAAAAATGAAATACTTAGGAATTAATCTCATGAAAGAAGTAAAAGAGCTATACAGGGAAAATTGTAATGCCCTGAATAAGGAAATCGAAGAGGACCTCAGAAAATGGAAAGACATCCCCTGTTCATGGATAGGAAGAACAAACATTGTGAAAATGGCCATTCTCCCAAAATTACTATACAGATTCAATGCAATACCAATCAAAATACCACTAACGTACCTCATAGATCTAGAGAAATCACTCCTAAAATTCATCTGGAACCAGAAGAGACCTAAAATAGTAAAGGCAATTCTAAGCAGCAAAGGCAAGGCGGGAGCCATCACAATCCCTGACTTGAAATTATACTACAAAGCTACAATAATAAAATCAAGATGGTACTGGAATAAAAACAGACCTGAAGATCAGTGGAATAGATTGGAAGATACAACCACAACCACAAACTCACTCAACCACCTTATCTTTGATAAAGAGGCCAAACATGTTTGCTGGAAGAATGACAGTCTCTTTAACAAATGGTGCTGGAAAAATTGGCTATCCATATGCAGAAGACTAAAACTAGACCCATGTCTATCACCATACACTAAACTAAAATCTAAATGGATCAAAGATCTAAATATTAAAACAGAAACACTAAATCTGCTGGAAGACAAGGTAGGTAAAAATCTCTAAGATATAGGGGTAGGTAGAGAATTCATGAACAAGAATCAAACCACACGGGAAATATTTCCCAGAATCAATAACTGGGACCACATCTTATTAAAGAGTTTCTGCATGTTGAAAGAGATTTCCAGCAGAGTGAAAAGAAAACCCACAAATTGGGAAATAATCTTAATGGACTGTCCCTCAGACAAAGGACTTCTGTCTAGAACTTCTGTCTTATAAAGAATTAAAAAAACTCAGACCCTCAAAATTCAAAGACCCAATCCAAAAATGGGCATCTGAAATGAATACACAGTTCTCAGATGAAGAAATATGAATGGCAAATAAATACATGAAAAAATGTATATCATCATTAGTCATAATAGAAATGTAAATTAAAACCATACTGAGATTCCATCTTACTCCAGAAATAATGGCCAGGATAGAAAAAACTACCAACAACAAGTGCTGGAGAGGCTGTGGGGAAAAGTAACTCTTCTGCACTGTTGGTGGGAGTGTAGACTGGTGCAACCACTGTAGAGGTCAGTCTTGAGAGTCCTCAAAAAGCTGGGTGTGGAGGTCCCATTTGACCCAGCTATTCCACTTCTGGGCATATTCCCAGAAGAACTGAAAACATCATACCACAATGATATATGTGCACCCATTTTTATAGCCGCACAATTTGTAATAGCTAGATCTTGGAAACAACCGAAGTGCCCATCAACTGAGGAATGGATAAAAAGTTGTGGCATTTTTATACAATGGAGTACTACTCAGCTATAAAGAATGATCACATTGAGATATTTATAAATAAATGGACACAACTTGAGACCATACTCATAAGCAAAATAAACCAAACTCACATGTGTAAATACCATATAGTTGCCCTAGTATGAGAGTTGATAAGAGTATATAAGATTTTATGGTAATCATGATTCTCCATTTCTTAGCTTTGAAGACTTTCAGTGTTTTCATTCATCAGTTGGAATGGTTTTATTCTGTTTTGTTTGACTTTATTATGCATGATGGTATGAACAGCTGTTTTGAAGAAAACAAAACATTATGACAACTATTGCTGATTTAATATCATCTTGCTTAGAAGTCCTACCATGCTTCTATTCTTCTATTACTATTGGTTCTATCATGTTGTGTCATATTGGGATTTTAATATATGTGATAGTATAAACAAAATTTTTTATTGAAAATGAGATATTATAGTAGCCATTGATCATTCTCTGTTATTCAGTTCAGAATGCCCTATAATTCTTTCATTCTTTTAATGGTTTTATACTATTTTGTTATGTTTGATATTATTGTATTTGAAACTATGCTCAACAACTATAGCAGAGAAAGAGATATTTTGATAGCTACTGTTAATGTCCAGTTGTCTTAATGTAAAGTGCTGTGTTGCCTATGCTGTTCTGTTCTGCTCTGCTCTGTTCTGCCCTCTTTTGTTTTATTCTCTTTTAAAAAAAGTGACCATCTATTTAAATAAATGAATACCTATTCTTTACAAAGAACTTTCTCATACACTATTCTGAGTCAGAAACTTAGTTTGTCTCTCATCTGTATCAAATTGTTTTACTGATTCCTTTAGGAGGTGACTGTATTGCCTTCGGCCTCATAGTACAGCTGTTTGTATATATGTCTGTCTCCTCTAGTGTGAATTCCTCGAGATCATCGTAATCCTCGATAAGGTGTCTTATACATGATCAGGATAGAAGAAATATTTAGTGAATTGAATGGAAAGAAAATTAATTTATAATTCTCACCAGAGATACTCTTCATTTATTTTTATTGATTAATAAAACAAAGATTTTTCTAAATTGTTAATTTAGAGTTTTTCTCAAACACCAAAAATCCAAATCAAAAGAAACAACCCTCCTCTTCCTTATAAATTTGAGTTTGCCATCTGGTTTTAGTGTCAACCTTGCCTCAGAAGTGCCTGAGATCCTCACCCTTCACTGACCTCCCAAGCTTTCCCCCTTCTGGGCCAGGTTATAAAGAGTTTCTAGAACCTCAAGCCTGACACTCTTCTTTTTAAAATCATTCTTACTAATGATAAGTTTATACTCTTAGGTATTGTAAAATGTTAATATTACCAACAAATCCAATAAAGTCCTTCGCAAAATATGTAGGGAAGTAAACTTGATGAATAATAATTACAAATCCAGACAGGATATGTTTTGTTTTGCTGGTAGGAAGTTTGAACTTAACTTTTTAGGACTTCATATTTATGATAGCATTATTTTATATAAGGTAGCCCTATAAAATAAAAGCAACTTACTTTTTATTTATTATAGTCCATCCTACATAGCTTACATATATAAATATATATAACTATAAAAATATATATAAATATGTAACTATGCTTTAGACTTATAGTTTAATGATTAGAATGTGATGCTAATAGATTTTCACTAATTAAAACACTACTCTCTACTTAAATTTTATGGGGGGTTTTTTTTGTTTTTTTTATCGGTACTGGGGATTGAACTCAAAACCGTGTGCTTGCAAGGCAGGCACTAATGCCACTGAGCTAAATCCCCAGCCCCAATTTTATGTTTTTTTTTAAGTAAAAGTATCATAACAAATATTTGAAATGATCAACATTTTCTTTTCATTAAAATGATAACTTTATTCTTGCTTTGATTTCTACCAAACTACCAACTGCCTTTCCTAAACTAAGTTTGCCACTAAAAAATAACACTATTCATTTCTTTTTAACCATTCCCCCTCTGCCTGGGAACTCGAGTTTGCAAATGAATGGATTCACATTCTTATTAAAAAATACAAGCATAATTGAATAACAATATGTCAGTACCTTTCAGATACTGAAGAGATCTTCCTAGCTCAGTAGATTCCTGCTGAACCCACTGGCAATCTACAGACATTAGGAGAAATAGAGAACTTAATCCCCAAAGCAAAATGCTCTGTTTTATTATATTTGTGTATAAAGGAAAGTGGTAGCTTTAAGTTACCTACAGAGCTACTTCAATTCATTTAAATTCATTTTCTAAAACCAGACACACATGAAGAAAGAATAAAAGAACAATTATATCAGTAAACACTATTACATTTTATGTTGTACGGAATGTTGATGATGCTGCAAATGAGAAACCAGTAGTTTTATATGGATGGTTTATTGTTGGTTTTTAATAATAAAGATCATAAAATCATTAAGTTAAATCTTAATTTGAGAAGCAATTCTATCTCTGCATTTGTAATATATTATAATACTTTGAAAAAACAATTCTTATTCTTTTATCATGCCCATTAAGCAGTTGCTGTTTCTGCAATTTGCAATTAAGAGGGTTTTCCTACCCCTTGAAATGTATAGAAATATAATGCTTGCAGCCATGCCCAATCTTATCCCAACAGCATACTTACAGATAAATAATTCAGTATGAGGGCATCTTTGCTTCTGTCTCCAGGCATGTTAATTAAGAAGTGGTTGGAGGGCAGACTCTGCTGATAGTTTTATAACATTTTAAAAAATGTTTTATATCAATGCACATAAGAGTCCAACACCAATTCAGATTTTTTAATCTGCAGTTTCTTACAGCATAGTAGTTCATGATTAGAAAGGTTATCTTTTCTTTCTGTGACATAATTTTCACTGAGATTTCTGAGGGTAGGTAAATAGTATTACCTAGCAAAATTTGGCAAACCCATTTTTACCAGCATCAGACCCATAGAGGTCACCGCTACTACTAACATCAATAGTGACATCTACTGGTGAGTTCACCACAGTACTTTTTGACCCCTACTAGTGTAACTGATAAACTTCCTCTGACTAAATTTTTATTTTTTATCTTACAGTAAAAAAACACAATGTATTTATGACATCAACTCTTGTGCAAAGGAATGTTGATATGAACAGTGTGGAACAAGGTATGGTTCCTTTTCAAGGACCTCAGATATATTTACTATCTGTATTTTAATCTATATGTATGTTTTGGTTATATGGTGGTATATGGTGGTAGGGCAGAATAATATAACATGAATAAGAAAAATATTTGGTAAGACAGATTCTATGGTCAAGATAAAAACTTACAAAAGCAAAAGCTAGACAGGGAGGAAGTAGTTGGCAATTTGATTAGTTAACAATAGTCCTTCATTTAATTGTGATGCTACCATCATAATTAGAATAGTGATGTTAGTTTAAAGTAAGGAGAAAAGAGTATTTCACTAAAAAGATATTGACTCTTTAATTCTACTCTTTTAAGGTCCTGTAAAACACTCTGAGTATGTTCTAAGACCTGCTATTCTGCGGCCACCTCAAGTTCAAAGTTATGAAAATGTAAGAAAAATACTTTGGCATAATGAATCAGAATCCTGCAAGATTAAAGAAAAAACAAAATATAAGGTAAGAAAAACTCCTATGGTACAACTGGCTGCACTTCCTCATCTTTTTCCATAAAAGTTTGTTTTGGGACCCTTATTTCCAATGTTAGGGGCTACCTGAGATTTAAGCAACTGCCAGGCTTATAAAATACCCAGGCTAGACCTCAAAAAGCTCTTGCTAATCTTATTAAATTTCTCCTCTTAAATTACAATTGTTGAACCCTGTGAAGCTGAAGCAGGAAGATGACAAGTTTAGTGCACCCTGGGCAAAGTAATGATCTAAGGAGATCTTCCCTCAATTAATGGACTGGGGATGTAGCTCAGTGCTAGGGCCCTAGATTCAATCCCCAGTAACAGAAAAACAAAACAAAACAAGAATTTCTCATTTGGACAAATCTTGTGATCACTCTAAGTGGTAAAGCTGTGAGTACTGGGCAGTGAAAACCTGTGGGGCTTATTCTAGAGCATTGTTCTGATAAGAGAATTACACAAATAATGATGAAGGGGGCAGAATGAATAATCAAAAAAGGGAGGGGGACGTTCTGCATCCCAGCTGTTCAACATTGTAGCATAGCTTTGGCAGTTTAAGTCACACCAGAGATCCACTCCAGACCCATCTTCCTGGATACACAGTGTAATTGGGAGGGCCTGGGAAGCTTCTGGAGACCTAAGAATTCTCTCTACTAACTACAGAAGTGTCTCATTATTCACTCTAAACTTTTCTAAGCAGACATTCATTTTGCTTAGGTATTGCAGGTACAGGTCCAGGGATCATTTATTGCTATAGCTCTAGCTGTGCCTTCTGCAGAAACAGACACTTAGGAGAAATGGAACACAAGACAGGCACTGTAGCTAGAGTCTGAGATGTTATTCCATCAGCTGTTTGTTTCTAGCAAACTACTGAGGGTCTCATTTTGTTTGTTTTTCCATTCTGAACATAAAGAATAACCCAAATGCAAAACATAGCCCCTTGGATTCAATTTTTTAAAAATCACAGTGAAACTTAATTCTGCCTCTGTAACCTTCTATATTTATCCAAAGCACCTTGCATTCTCTGTTTATCAGTAAAATGAAGGAGTTGAATTTGGTTAGCATTTACCAACATTTTCATATTTCCAAACCCTTTTTTTGGTAAGACATAATTTAGTAAGACCCATTACAATTTTAAAAAATCATTTGATCAATTGTGCATATTATATGATAAGTAGTTTTTAAGTAGAATATATTTTTAATTTTGATCAATGTGGTAGTAAAAGTTTGCATTAAAATATAATTTAAAAGCCAGCCATGGTGGCGAATGCCTGTAATCCCAGTACTTGGGAGGTTGAGGCAGGAGGATCCTTTGAGACCAGCCCGGGCTACAAAGTGAGCTCAAAGCAAGCCTCAACTGCGTAGTGAGACCCTGCCTCAAAATAAATAAATAAATAAATGATATATGTATATTTTTATATATAATTTTTTATATATAATAATATATATAACTTAAAAATTATCACCATGTTGCATAAGTTGCATTACTTGTATCTATTGTTTAGGGAAATGTATGTTAATTTATTTTAAATTACATAAGCATATAAGTTGACCAACATAACATTATATTACATTTGATTTGGAATGGGGTATCAAAATTTTGATTATATGGTTTGATGTCCAAATTAGGTCAACATTTCTTTCTTGGCATGATTGTTATAAATCTTTAATTGTATATTTTAAAAACAAAATTTGTTAATATGTTTCTTGTATTTTTGCTTAAGTGACATTTGCTTCCAAGCATTTCCTTTTGAATAATTTATAAGTCCTAATGAGTAGAAATTATTTTTAAATACTGACAAGTCTAATTAGATATGTCCATTATTGAGTTTTCAGTATTAAGAAAATTCTTTGAAGATCTATAGAGACTATGTATAAAATACAATGTAAGACATTTTACCAAATAAATGTAACCTGCCACTAATAAAAATTATCCCTAGATAAATAATGTAGAATGATTATTTTTGTGTTCTTTATTAACATATATGAACATCAGAAGTTATTATTCTTCCTGTCATTATCAGTGATCTCTCATCATGTATACATTAAATAATATTTACCTAAAGAACCATTTTAAGCAACATAAGAGTAAATACTACCATTTTGGCTGAAAGATAAATTGAGTATGTACTATGATCTTGCTAACCACACACATGCTCTCCTCATACATATTTGTCAGTTTTCAAATTTCTGTTATAAAAGAGAAAATACAATTTTTTTTTATTGATAGAAAAATTTAAGTGGAAACAGATATTACCTACCTCTAAAACCATGAACCTCCAGACATCTTTGCAAATTCCTGAGGTAGGGGCAGAAAGCTGTCCACAAAATAATGTAAATACTAGACCAGATATACATCTCTTCCTAGTTTTAAAATTTCTTATTTCTACATTTATGTATTTGTACAGGTAATGTGCAAAATACATGATCGTGAGACAGAATAACTCATTTATTCATAGACTAGTGGAAAATCTCATGATGAAGAGATGAGTTTCCTCTCAAATTAGGTGGCTGTGATGGTAAAGCTATTAGGGTATTTTTGGGGATTAAATAGTCTAATTAAATTAGAAATAAGAATTAACTTCATTTGGCTAAAAAAAATAGGCAACGAGATTTCTGAATATTATAGCAAAGTCTACAGTCCAGTGTCAAACAGACCTGTGTTTGAATTCAGCAACATTCCGTTTGAATGACTTACACAAGTTATTTAAGCTTTTAATGTCAGTTCATTCATCTGTAAAATGTGGATAATAGAAATGCAAAATGTATGGTGTTTTAGTAAGGAGTAAATGAGATAATTCACATAAAAAGATCAGGGCAATACTTGAACATAGTAAGCTTTCAACATAACTATTGCTTCCTTGTCTGATGTTCCTATGCTAAGGCAATTCTAATGAACTTTTTTGGTGGATTTCTTTTCTTTCAGATTTCTGAGGGGAACTCCAGTTTATTAAGTGAAACTTCACCAACTTCCAGAATTTCAGTTGAACATTTTTTAGGTGCAACATTAGTAGGGTAAGTTAGCATAGAGTCCATATCCCTTAGCAAAATATTTGAGTCTAAAATTGCTTCAGATTTTAGAGTTTTTTCAGATTCCTAAATATTTGGATTACATAATTAAATATATCTTTTAAAATTCATTTATATTTCGAATATAGACATGTACCCTAAAGGCAATTTTACACAATATTTTTAATAACTTCGTTCATTTTGATGGTGGCCCATCCCACGAGCTAGGAATTTTCCAAATGTGATATTGTCATTGCTCATAAAGTCTCAGATTTTGGATTTCTGTTTTTTGGATTAAAGATACTCAATCTTAATGAGAAAACAGAAATGTTTTCCTTTATTTTATTATTATAGACATTCTAAGAAAATAATTTTCTGACTCTGACGGAATTGAGAATTCCATTTGAAAGACTTCCTTTTTTATTAGTACATATTTGCAATACATGGTAATTACCTTCACCTTGGGGAGTTGTTGCAGATACATATCACATCTTAATTATTTTTACTACACCTTTCCCTCCCAACTCTGCTATCTTTTCCCATTTCCAGATTCCCTTCCCATCTCTACAAAGTCTACCTACCTGTTTTCTATAATCTATATTTTATTTTGCTCTTTAAACCATTTATGTTTTGGGCTTCTCATATATGAAAAGAGCATGCAATTTTAACCTTCTGTGTTTGATTTATTTTATTTAACAACATTTTCTTACAAAGGACTTAAGTTTATCCTTCTTTATGGTTGAGTAGTGTGGAATATATACCACACCTTTTATCTGACTGTTGATGTACATGTAGGTCATTTCCAAGATTTAGCTACTATGAGTTGTGCTGCTATAAACAAAAGTATACGTGTAGGCGGTCCTTAACGTTTTCAGGAAGATACCCAGAGAAAGTAGAGACAACATCTTGCAGTGTTACTCAGGATGTTCTTGGGCTTTTAAGCTGACTGGTCTCTGCACTCCTCACTCCTCCTGCAGACTCCTAAATGCTGGGATTAGAGGCATATATCATCATGCCAGGTTTGAAAGAACGTTTTATAAGCATACAAGTTTAAAACACTTTTCAAAATATCTCTAGTATTTCAAATATTGTATTAGTATTGGATTGTCTTCATTGTCTCATTGGCTTGGGTTAGGATGTTTCAAAGTTATATGATGAAGCTTCAGTTAGGCATTAATGATTTGGTTATTAAATTTGTCTTTCCTCCTCTTTCTCTGACATTCTTTTTTTCTTTCTTTTATATTATCTTTTTGCCTATTATTTACTGACATAAGCTATATAAACACACAGGAAAGTAATGTAAATCTACAAAAAAAAAAAAAAAGCTAAGCTGGACATAGTGGTACATGCCTATTTGAAAGGCTGAGTAAGAGGGTTGAAAATTCAAGTCCTGCCTAGGCAACTTAGCCAGAACTAGTCTCAAAATAAAAACTAAAAAGGGCAAGTGCAAAGGCCTGGGGGTTCAATCTTTAGTATGGCAAAAAAAGGTTAATATTTCTTAGTATTTCTGGTGATAAAGTAGGAGTGTTTCATGAGAGAGAACATTAAAACTAGCTGTGGACATACACTGAGTTACATGAGTTGGCTCCTTCAGCAGCACTGGCCTACTGTGCATATTGGAGATGCAATGCAGAACCCCAAGCACTATGAAGAAAGAGTCACATGTTTCTGAGGTTCTTACCATGAAAAAGATCATTTTTTAAAAAAAAGTTTCTAGGAGGAAAAAAATTAAATTAATGCACACTGAGGTCTATTTGACAAGATAGATTAGCTTTGCTTTTGTCCTGATGATCTCTGTTTGCTAAAAACATCATCAGCTACTTGTGACAGAAAAGAATGGAAATTAACTGGAGGGATTGTGCTGGAAAAGCAGAAAAGCAGGAACAGGGAAAACCCCAAGCAATCGCACAGTCAGCATAGACATGGGCCCAATGGTCTGTAAAGTCAGTGCCAATGCTTCAACAGTTGGCAAATATTTTGAATATCACCTCTGGAAGTACCTGCCTCATTTTTTCCTTCATTTCTTATTAACTTCAGGGGGAAAAAAGCAATAAATGTTTATGCTTTATGTAAATATATTAAATCATTTGATTTTTTTATTGCTAAGGCTTATAGTAATTTATTTATATATCTAAAACAGCAATTGCTTATTTCTTTTTCTCAGATGTCAATCAAATGAAGATAAGTGTTCTAGTAAAAGCTGCAGTTCTGACTTTGTTTTTGGCGAAAACATGGTAGAAAGAGTTTTGGTAAGATTCTGACAAATATTTCCATTATGATAGAGCTGTCATTTCAATTTCTGAAGGCAAATTAATTAAAAGCAGTGTTGAACTGTAGCATACTGGATTCAAAGGCTCACTCTTCCTTTAACTAGAAAGGTTCTCCTGGGATGCACGTCCTAGTTAGAATAAGAAAAACCCAGAGAGGAAAAGAACTGCGTAATTATACCATTATTACTGATGTGAAATATTAAATAGTTCTTTGAGTCTTGTTAAAGCAGAAGTACCTGAGGAAATCCCGTATTATCTGCAGTAGTTAAATAAGCTCAACTGGTAGTGACATTTAATTTTTAATAACATTTTATGACAAGATGCATTGAAAACCATCTACCAAAGTATTCTAATTAATTACAACTCTACTCTTGAGACTGTAATATCTAAAAGCATTATTATAACTTCTTTGGGTAACTTTAAGGGGAGAATCACAGTGCTTTGTTTGCCTAGGGGAACATACTTACCAAGTGAAAATCCCTAACTACTGTTACTATCATCCTTATTTAATACTGAGCATTCCCCTGCATGAGGCAACTGCTGCTCAGCCTTCTGTAGGACTCTGATTCCTAAGACAGCATAATCCAAGAAGTGGGGAACTGTGCATCAAAGGCAAAGCTATGGAGCAGCTGTGACTCTGAATTCATCTGGTCTCTCACAGCATTTTGTTTCTTTTGACTTTTACCCAGACCAGGATCATGGTTGAAGTATGCCCAAGGTGGCTGCTTGTCTTAGAGTTACTAGTTATATGAGGAATCCTAAAGAAGCTGCAGAGACTTTTTAAAAAAATGTATAAAAGCCAAGTTTAATAGAAGGGCCAACTTATAACATCAGTTTATTCCAAGATTATTAATGCTTTAATAAGTCAGTCATTTTTTTTAAGTCAGTCATTTTTTAAGACCTTGCTTATTCTAGACCTGCCTCAGACCACCTCTCAGTTCCAATAGTATTGTAGCTTTTTAGTTTTAAAAGTACCTTTCTGCCATTCCCAAGAAAGTTAGCTTCAATAATCCCAGAGCTGTTGACTCTCGTCTTTGGACCTGAACCAGAATTATAAAGCTCTAGGGTAACACTCCATGCAACATATTTAGACATGTTTATTCTGTGTCATTTAAGTTTGACACTAGCCACAGCTTCTGTAAATTTGTCAGGCATAACTAAGATGCTTTCCAGTCCTCACAGGATCAACTTGGACACTCAATTCACCAAACATGCTTTGAGTTCCTATGATACATAAAGCACTGGTCTCTTGTTTGGCTGCATATTAGAATCATCTGGTGAGCCTTTAAAGAATTTCTTATGCCTGGGCTTCACCCTAAAGCACTTATGTCAGGATCTCTGTAGGTAAGACTAGTTATCAAGTAATTCTAACGTATAGCCAAGTTTGAAAGCTATCAGGGTAAGTGGTTGTGTAAAGTGGTCACATGTACTGTAGCAGGACAAATGATACAGTAAGAGGAGACTTGTGCTGCATAAGGATTATAGAGGTTTGACTTGAAGGCACATTTTCAATGAGGATTTTAAATTTGGCTTATAAAAGGGTCTAAATTTCCTATGTCCTTCAGATAGTAATATAATAAAGGATAACATGAACTGTGGAGATAATTTGTATTATTCCTCTATAATTTTGTAAACCACTGGCCTTGAAATATGGATGCCAAGATGCACTTTTGGTTACTGGTTGACCATGTGAGCTTAGAGTGAATTTAAGAGCTTGAATTTCTATTTTTTTTCTTTTTTTAAAATCTATTTTCTTAAAATGAAAATAATTATACTGGTCTATGCCAATTTTAATGGGTATCTTGATGTCTGATTAAATAAAAAGACTTGAATTCATAAAGGAAAAGATATAAACATAAATATGTAAGTATATTGTGCCATTTTTCCCTGTTCTGTAGGGACCTATCCGTGTCCATAAATGACATCAGTTAGTTTTTTTTTTTCATTCAGGTATTGATCACATTAGATGTATATATTCCTAAGTATGTAGCCTTAAAAGCAATGTTGGTAAAAATTGTCGTGGAGGAAAAGTTAGGATTCTTTCTACACTGGTGTTTTCTGACATATTTAATGGGGTCTTCAGGTAAGTTTTTTTCTCCTCCCTTAAGTGGATAGTGGGAGTGAATTTTGGAAAATACTTCAATAACTTGAAACAAATATGATGGCAGCACTTCCTAGGCATCTGATCTAGTTAGTAGAAGTATGGAATGGCCACTGTCTTCTTCTGAACCACTAGAACCTTTTCCATAATTCCTAGACATTCGAATTAGGCTGATGGTAACTAGATTATGGTGTTTTGTTTTGTTTTGTTTTGTTGTTTTTGACAATTAGAACCAAGGGCCTCCAACAATAGGGAAGAGTTCCTTGATCAGCACACAGGGAGCTGCAAACAAAAACACAGCAGCTGGGTTTGTATGCTATACTGAAATAGAACAACAAAATTATCTTTTGGCTTACTGCAAGTATACAGGGATAAAATTAAATAATGCATTTATTCCCTACCTAGGGCACTGAAACGCTAACCCAGCCTCAACTTGAAAATGATTCAGATGCCAAGGAAAAAACATTTAAATCCATTCTAAAATTTCCTATCAACTCTCCAAAATCAAGTAAGAATTTTATTATGTATAAAACATTTGATATAAGTGCTTTGTCAATATCTATGTCTATAAAATTAAAAGCAAAATAATCTACTAAACAATTTTGGTAAAGGTTAAGACATATAAATATAGCAACTTGATAATATAAGTTTTATGAACATTGCAATTTAGTGCTATGGGGGAGTCAATAAGCAGTTTTTACCCAAACTCAACATTTTGACTTTTTAAATATGAGACATGCGTGCATACAGTGGCAATAGGGACATTTATAGCAAAAAAAAAAAAAAAAGAAGTCTTTATGTCTACCCCCTCCCAATTTCTCTTAGGAACAGACTCTATTGAAAGTACATCTCTAATTGAATCAGCTGCTGCTTTCTCCTCCCAACCATCACAAAAATGCTTGCTGGAAAAAATTGATGTTATAACAGGAGAGGAAACAGAACACAATGTGTTAAAGGTCTGTATGTTGTGTATTGCATTTTCTGGTAGTACTCACATGTTTAGAATAAAGTTACTATCAGCAGGGACATCTTTAAAATGCTGACAGAAATAGAGTTTTCAGGAAGACTAAATTGCTGAAATGAAAATGTTAGAGGCTTATAAAGCTTAAACCATTAAGTTAGTGTCTTCTTACCTTTTTATGTGAGATTTCCAGGAAAGTAGATTGTTGAGTTTACAATGGTTCTAAAGATCCTGTCTTAAAATAATTTCAGGCTTATACTTTATACTTTCCATGACTCTTTTGTAATCAGTGCTATTATCATATGAGTCATGAACTTCTACTTACACTGAAGGTTTTTTAATGTTCAAAACATGTCTTATTTTCAGTTTAAAATAAAATTTTTATTCCTTTTACGATGTTTAGAATTTTGTAAAAATTAAGTTTAATATATGTACTCTACAGTCACATTTGAGTGTTGAATGGAAACACTCAGGATACCATAACTAATAATTTTTCAACAAGTCAAGGATTTTTCTTTACCTTTTTCCATCTCTTTCCTCCCAAAATCTCTCCATTCCTGCTCATGTTCTCCACAATCTAAGGATAATTTCACTCTAAATGCATGTGTCTCAAAGCATAATCCTTGGACCAGATAAATGCCAGCCTCATTGAGTTAACTGTTAAATGTGAAGCCCTGGCATGCCGGGACTTTTAACTGGCTGTCTAGGTGATTCATCTACACAGGAGTATTTGAGAACCACTGTTAATCATTAAACTGTAAGAGGGGACCCTCTGGTATCACATCATAGTTTTACAACTTTTCATGCTGTCTGCAAATTTTAAGCATGCAAATATCTCCATGATTCCCTTACTTTAAAATAAAATTATACAGCACAAAAATACTAAAATGTAACAGTGGTTACCTATAATGGGTGGAAGTTGACAGATGAGGAAGAAGGGTGGAGAGTATTTCTCACTCTGTATGTCTTTTTATTTTGTGAAGTTTGAACTACTCAAAAATCGCATACTGTTAAAAGTTAAATACATTTTAAAATCTGCTTTATAAATCATTAACCAAGGTTATTCTGGTAAAAGTTCAAACAGATATAAAAGTTCTATAGCATAGGAAGTAATTTACTTTGAAAAAATTTCTGTACATTTGACATTTTTAAAAATTGTCATTTAGATCAACTGCAAGCTTTTTATATTCAACAAGGCAACACAATCCTGGATTGAAAGGGGCAGAGGAACTTTGAGACTGAATGATACAGCAAGCAGTGACTGTGGGACATTACAGTCAAGATTAAGTAAGGAATCATTTTGTAAAGCAAGCCATAATTTCTCAGAGTAAAACTGCTAATATAGGTACATATCGCTTTCTAAACACGTGTCATAAAACACACCCATAAATCAGACAGTTGAAAACAATATTATTTTCAATGTACTCTAGAGGATTCTCACTTCAGGGTGACTCTCCTATCACTCTGTATGGGTTCCGGTTCTGGTCTTACCACTTTTTTTTGAAAAGTGACCAAACTTCTTTTTGTCCTAGTTGTATCAACTTAAAATGGGGATAGCTGTAGTTTGCAAATTCTTAAACAATTGTGAGAATTCAATAAAATACTATATAAAGTACCTGTGTCAAAACCCAGACTGATCTCAGTATTAGCAGATGGAATATGTTGCAAATCATCCTGCAAAGTGAAGTTTTTCAAAAAGAAAATACCATCTCATAATTTATCTTTGGCATTCCCTCCATGGTGTAGGCTCAATAACTAAAGAAACAAGTATGGACCTGTTGAATCTCGTAGACAGAGTGATGCTGAGAAGCAGAAGTTGGTCAAACTGAAAGATTCAAGAGGTTTGGCATCCAAAAGGACACACTAGGCCTGTTTAGAATCTCAAACTGAAAGTGAACACAGGCAGAGCTTGGCACTATGAATGGTTTGGCAGGCATTTTTGACAGGTGAAAGTTTAGGGTAGACTATATGTAAGACTGGACCAAAGTACATGGCTATTTGTTGAATTTCAGATATCAACCTCAAGAAACAGGTAAGGAGTAGAATTCAGATTAAAAGAACAGGAACAACAAAAAAATTGGAAGAGTGTTTTTAGTTCTGGAACTGACCAGTAGGTTTCCAGATAGTGTAGTACGAGCTGTTCTTTGCTCTGGTTTAATTCCAGTGCATGGAAAAAAAAAACTATAAACACCAAACAAAATTTCAAACCAAACCAACTTTTTATTATGCAGGTACAATTTAGTCACTGTATAAAAAAGAAAAAAACTGGATCAAAAAGAAAAAAATACAATCACCTAAAGTCTGTCTTTCTGAGATAATCTCTGTAAGCAAGATATCTTCTTGAGGATATTGCTTTTTGTATACACATATGTACACAGATTGCCAAACTTGTGATTCACAGTGTTACATTGTTTTGGGATCTGATTATTTTCTTTCATATAGTCTATTATGATTATCTTTCCACATTAATGTCTTTCTTCAGTATTCTTAATGGTTTCATAATATTCTCGGGTGGCTGCACTATAATTATTTAATCTGATTATTGATAGTTAAGATTTTGTTTCAGATTTTTTTCCATTTTAAACAACTCTTAGATAAATATTATTCAGATTGTAGGCCTTAAAAGAGTTCTAAAATTTAACCATTTAAAAATATTATAGTAAAAAAATAAATAAAAATATTATAGCTAAAAATATAATTCTAACATTTAAGCTTAAAAAAAATCTCTTGACATTATAAACACCAAATACAATCTGTAAACCAGGTTGTAATCTAGTCAAATTACAATTTAATAGTGAAAATATACTCTGGAAAATTACAAGATTTACTTTGCTTTCAAAAATGGTGAGTTTCTTAGAAGGCTAAGGAATCAAGAACTTTAAACTAACATATTCACTTTTCTGCTACAGTTATGCGCAATCAAGGCAGTCTGAGGCTGATCTTCAATAGCAAATTATGGGCTCAAATGAAGATTCAAAGAGCAAACCAGAGAAATTTACAAATAACAGCTACTGATTTAGAAGACAGTAGCATCAAAGTATTTTTAATTCAGGTAAATGACAAATTTTAGGACAAAGGATTATCCTACTAATAGTGTATATTATAGATCTCTACAACTTCTATTTTTTTCCATTTTGTCATTATAATCTATACTGTTGACAACGAAACTAGTCATTTATTATGGTTGTTCATAGTTTAATTTAAGATCTGAATTGTATATGGAATTCAGAAATTACCCCAAGGCCTAATCAATTGGTATCCAGCCAAGACATTTGTTTAATATATGTCATCTATTCTGTTGATTACTACTTTAAATATGTCAACACTCTCACTATGCTATATTATCAAAGTAACCAGATTGTCAGGAATGTCTCCAGAGGGTGTTATATAAAATCGCAAGCCTGATGGCTTATCCTACAAGCTGAGATGGAGAAATCTTTGGGATCATTGGAAAGAAGCCAGTGAGAAAATGGAAAAACACAGGGATAGCAAGTTACAAGAAGTCCAGCAGCAAATTCTAATTCTGAACATGAGTAAATTTCCAAGGTAACAGAATGGAAGCACACATTAGCTCGTCCAGGCAGCAGAAATGCTTGACCTCAAATACAAGATCCAGACACAAGAAGGCTGCCAAGAACAAAGCCCCTCTTCGTTTCCCCTTCAAAAGCTGGGTTTCACTCATAGGCTGAAACCCAGAAGACTAGAGAAGACTGAGTATCCAAGTAATTTAGACAAAATGACAATACGAGTAAATTGATCTCATAGTAAAATGGAGAAAAAAAGCTAGTGTGTGCCCAGTGGATTAAAAGGCAAAAGATTTATGCTGATCTGAAGAGAAACCAGAGTACTGCCCCATGATTAAGAACCCAAAAGTTTTAATAACTGTAAGTGTACAGTCAGGTGCATGTGACATTACATTTTAAAATGTTAGGATAAGATGATGTTTAAGGTCTGTTTACCATTGAGAGACAGAATACTTGATAGGTGACCAGCCCAGATCCCCTGGTTTTTAAGTGAGTAAGGCAGCGTACCAGAAACTGAGACCAAGACTGTTAACTGTGGTTAGACTTACTACCTGACTCATGCTGACTTTTTTAAGCTGTAGGATCTTTACTAGAGATAAGCAACTTAAATTAAAAAAAAAGTTGCTCAATATTCCGCCTTCAGAGATGGTACTTATTAACATTTTAGTTGAATACTGTGTAGACTGAGCATTCCTGAATCAAAAATTTAAAATACAAAATGCTCCAAACATTGAGCATAAAAGCCCCAATATTATAAGTGGGAAATTATAAGTGGGATCTCATGTGACAGGTCCCAGTCCAAACACAGGTACACTAAAAGTATTGTATAAAATTACTTTCAGACTATGTGTATAAACAAAACAAATGAATTTCATGTTTGGACTTGGGTCCCAGCCCTAAGATATCTAATTATGTATATGTAAATATTCCAAACTCTGAAAAAATCCAAATATACATACATATATTTATACCATACTGTATTTATTGTATGGCCTTTAGGCAAGTTTCTTAGCCATGATTAAATTGATTTACTCATGTGCAAAATGAAGGTAACACTCATACTACACTTTATAAAGCTATTAAGATTAAACAACCAAAGTGATTATGGAAAAAAGTCACATGTAATTTCACTTATTTATGCAAATGAGTGTTTTTCATGCCATTAGTTGCTTATTCTTCCAAATTTCTTTTAGTAGATGAAAGAATTCTGTTGTGTACCTTAATTTATTCCATTAATCCCACTGATTTGAATGACAAAAACCTGAGAATCAAGACCCAGCAATTTGCTGGGTAACTGTAACTGGGAAAACTCATTTTACTTTCTGACCCATAATTTCTTTGTTTGTAAAAGGAAATGAGTACATATTGCATGCCTATGCTACCCATTTTTGCTAACATAAATGGAATAATGAACCCAGAGTATTGTAAGAATTGAATAAAAACAGAATATAGTAGTTACTGTTACACCAATGATACTTAGTGTTACCATCATTTTTATATTAACAACAACCATAAAAATAGCATAGAAAAGTATTGAAAAACAAGAACTTGTCGTGTGTTTGTGGTAAATAGCATAAATTGCTCTATGTTTTGCTTTTCTGCAAAGTTATGTGGCTTAGGAGAATGTCTAGCCAAAGTAATGGAAAGAAAATAGATGCCATGTTTCTCCAACTCTGCAATTCTAAATAGTGTAAAATAGTGAAGGAAGAATGGTCGTACCACACTTAACTTCAAATAGAAATATCTTAAATTACAAAATTTTATTTTAATTGAAAGCATAAATAAAATTACTCAGTTTAAGATGAAATTTGGTACAAGATTAATTGGTTTTTTATCTCTTAATTTATAGGAATGTTAGAACTTATTCTAGATTTAGATAAAACATTCTAGATTTATGCCCTACAATTCTTTCTTTACTAATAGTGAAAATTAAAAAATCTGTAAAATGTAATTAATGTTAGTAGGTGATTTATATTCTTAACAACTTAATTTTCTTCTCTCAGGCTGGTGCTAAAGACACAGGATATCTTTATGCAGCAATACATCATCGTCTTGTTGCCCTTCGAAGCTTCAATAATAAGCAGAAAGATGCTGATCAAGCTGAAAGTCAGTCAGAAAGAGATCTCCAACAAGGAAACTATGAAAGCTGTGACGAGGATGAAGACGATTTCATCCAAGTCACTAAAAATGGATCAGGTAAATAGGTCACAGGCTTGAAACAGAAATATTAAGCACAACCGCAATATTGATTTTATTGATTGTTGATTGATTTACATTTTGGTGCTGGGAACTGAACCCAGGAACTTGCACTTGCCAGGCAGGCTCTGTGCCACTGAGCTATATCCTCAGCCCCAATATTGATGTTAAAAAGTAAAAGTGATCAGTTTAAAGTGGGTGGTGGTTAGAACCTTGTCTGTTTGATCTGGGAAGCAAGTTGGAAAATCATTGTCTTCCATGAGTGGTCTTCAGTAGGATCTTATCAAATCAGCCTTACTGTAATTCCTGCAGGTCATTTGTCTATACATTCGCATAAAATCCTATACTTACAAGTTAAAGTATTATATTGCTAAGCACTTATTCCTATTTCTGTTGTTCTCATTCTACTATTAGCTATAATAGGCAGAATTATAAATACATACTATGGGGCCACAGGTAAATATGATTTAAAACCCTGAAATTGATTGCTTTAAAGAATGCCTACATTGTACAAATTTAAGGTCTGCTTTTGCCTAGGTCAAATAAATTACTTTTTATCTTATTGTGTCAGGATTTACAAATAAATTAAGGTTGAGGAAGAGCCAGGAGTAAGAAAGAGTTTTAGATTTCAGTGTGTACTTTGATGTGTGGATTTAAAAGTATTATTTATCATTATTATTGGAAAAAAATATTGTCAAAGAACTAGTAAACACAACTTTGTTATGTAGATGTATCTATTCTAATAAAGCCATCCATTCAAGTTTTTTCTTTTAATCAAGTTTAACTTAACTGTAAATTCTGTACTACAGTGTAATGTAGTTAAAAAGACAAGGTAGTAACAAGCATTTTCAGCTTTTAATCATTTCAAAGCTTTAAAGCTGCTTTTAATCATATATAATTTAAAAATTTATCAGAGAACGTGTAGAATTGGATGAAAGGTCTTTGATTATTAATAAAAATATAATCAAAGGGAAAAATACATGAAACCTGTAGATTAGGATCGTAGCCTGAGTGACTCAGTAAACCAGAGAACTAGATGAAAATGATTTTTTTGTTACTTTAAACAAACCTGTTAAACAAATAGTTTAGTATTCTCTGAAGGATCTGAAAGTAGTAAAATTACCTTTTATGTGTTTATATCGTTAACAATAAAATGGGAACTGTTAAAGAAAATCAGGTGGCTACCATTAAAAATGTCAATCTGAAATAGGTATTAAGTAACAAAATTTCCCCATCAATGTAGTATATTCTATTTTAGAAAAAGGGTGATTTACAACTTCCTTACTGTAAAACAGTGGAAATAAAGCAACGTAAATGTCAGTAATATGAAACTTCCTTCCTCTGTCAGTTTTCCCCTTTTCACTTAGTATTTTCTCCAGGAGGTACTGCAAACAAATGCTAAAATGTTATGGAGGCTATAAAATGTCTTTTTCTTTTTACTTTGATGTCATGAATTAAGAAAAATTTTAAGTATCTCAAAATGTTATGGTTAAGACTATTATCAAGAATTCCAAATGTAACTTACAAAAATGTAGATTCTGTGTCTTTCATTTCCTTACCAGTGAGTATACTCATGGTCCAGTTGAATTTACTATTAAATCTACTCTAAACATATTCATGATAAAATATTACATTTATGTCACAGATCCTTCTAGGTGGACCCACAGCCAATCGGTTGCCTGTTCATGAGTACTACCTACTATAAATATGACAACATCCACAAAAAGATTGGTCACCCTGCTGAAAATTCCAAATCACCTTAACTTAATGAGAAGATACTATTCATTCTTCAAAGCTTTTTAGAAAAGTTTAAGAAATACAATTTTTTGCCATTTAATTTTTTCTTTTATGTTTTGTATTTTGATTCCTGTGGGAAAATGTCAGAATTTAATAGATGGATTTCAGTAGTATAAAATTTATCATTTTTGAAGAAGTTAATTTAGAATAGAACATGATAACTAATCTCAATTATTCATCACATTGATGGATATATTGCCTAAAATTATAAACTGCTGGATTTGATAAATGTCTCAGTTCTTTTCAGTCATATAATGTTTGATTATAATGTTTGATTATAAAACAAATATTTTACTACATTTTCAGTCATTTCTTTAAAAAATTCTATAGTTGCAGGATAACATTTTATTAAATCATATTTATCTTCTGGAAAATATATATATTTTTATTTAACCTTCGGATTTCCTAGTAATATAAACCTGTATATTCAAGTATGGGTTTCTTCACAGAAAGTATCTGTGCTTGGACTTATATTCATTGCATCTTGTATATGCTTGAGTCATGGTCAATACACAATAGTTGAATGAATGAGTAAAATGTAATGCATTACCTATATATAAAAAGGCAATATACAAAAATCCAAATATGTGAACTTGTTCTTTGCTTTATTTATCTGATTGTCATTCCCATTCTACCAAATGTGGCTGTATAGAGCTGTTTTTGAAATTAACGTACCATGTAGAGCAAAGTGAGTTTTTTCTTAAGTTCAATTATTCTCAACTACAGTCATTTCAACAGTTATGCAACATACTATTGTTGCTCTCTTTTTGAGTTGTTGCAGAGCTACTTCATGACTCACACAAGAAAATTAGGCTTTGTACTTATAGCCATATTTCATTTTTAGTCCAGTTTGATTACCATAGTCTTCAAAATAACTTTTGATCAGGAACTCTAGATAATTCACCATTCCAGCCTATTCCTTATTTAGCTCAACTTCCAATTCATATCTATTCATTCTTTTAGTGATAATAGACAACACATAGTACGTAAAATATTTTACTTATAAGTTAATGACTCAAACAATAAAAGAGAAGGAAAGTTGATGTGATAAGGAAATGGAGAGAGATGATAAGACAACAATTTAAGTTTCTTTCTCTTTTCCCCATCCTTCACCCCCTAATACTCAGTGGAAAAAATATCATTAAAAGCATAATACAAATAGGTAGATGTTTGAAGAAGATATTAAAATATTGGTTCTCTTCTTGGAAGGTTTTAGCTATGTGGGAACATTATAATTGCACCATAATTGTGAAAATGAAGCAGGAAATAGAGATTTGTTTATCTTCCTGATACGTGCATTCTTACCCACACTAGGGTGGAGATGAAGCAACATTTTCTCAGTGTTCCAAATATTTTAATACAAGTTGAATTAATCCAATAATTTTCTTGGGACTTTTCTGCATGAATCAAAGGATAAAATAGACTAGTTTGTGACCTAGAAGCGTCAGTGCAACAGAGCCAAAAATAGAGTTTAGAATATTAGGAAGGCAGAGAAAGTGTGAACATTTCTGGATTATGAAATAGATACAAAGAGCAGAAACATGGTTTCAAACCATTTTGATAACAATAAATAGAAACATTTTACAGTTTTTCCTTGTCCTGTAACTTTATCTGGCTTCTTCTGTAGCCTTTGTCTGTTTCATGTGAAGAGATCACATAATTTATAATGCCTTTTTAGGTTAAGTGATGTGATTTCAAAGCCAACATTTTGGATTTCCATGTAAGCTTTTAATTTAGTCATTCCCCAAACATATTAGTTACATTATACCTAATTATGTATCTTAAGATAATCTAAACCTCTTTCAATTGGATTTTACTCCAACTGTCTAGATTAATTATGAACCATTAACATGTCCTCCCTTAAAAACATTATTTTATACCCGTTATTATCAATGTTAGGGAACCTTTATTCCCAGAGAAAAATATCCTATAGTTTAAAGTATGTGACTATCATAAAAAGAGGCATATGTACATGAAGTTGGGTAAAGCAGTCTTAGGGGTGGGAAAATATGTTTTAGAGCTCCGTAAATTTTTAATTTGTGAATATATGTATCTATCTATCTATATATATATCCTATAAAAAAACTGCAAATAAGCTTAAAACATGCCTAGCACATGACATGGTTAGCTAGGTTTCTTCACTAGAAGAACACATCAGCCTCATAGTAGATCAGGTCGAACTGTGAGACTCAGTAACATATCAGATTTTTTTAGTTGTTGGGACATATGAAAGTGATTAAATCCTTGAATGTCAGGAGTTTTGCTTGTTTTTTAATTGTTGTCTTGCAATAGTTAGATCATATCCACAGTATTAATTTTTGACTTAAGATTTGGAGTTAACAAATTGGAATATACAAACACACCTGAAATGTCTAAGATGCTATTTCCAAACTGTAACAATGGAAAAATTACTGAAATTACTGGTCTAGTATGGATTCTACATTAACAATTAGATTATTACTAACAACTAGATTATTACTGAATTTCTTAATTTCTATGAAACTACAGGATATAAAATACTATTTAGGTGGACATGGTGGCAGATACCTACAATCCCAGCTATTCAGCAGGCTGATGTGGGAGGATTGCAACTTTCAGGACAACCTGGGCAGTTTAAGAAGATCTTGGCTCAAAATTAAAAACACTGGGAATGTAACTCAGTTGCAGAAGATCTGTCTAGAATGTGGGAGGCCTTGGCTTAGATCCCTAGTGCTGCAAAAATAAAATTTTAAAAACACTTTACTGTGAGCTTAATTTTCATTTTCTGAGTTCTACAAGTAACAAGGTCAAGTGCCAGTGATACAGCTCAGTGGCACAGTGCCTGTCTGGCAAAAGCAAGGTCTTGAGTTCAATTTTTGGTTAAAAAAAAAAAAAAAGAAACTAAAACCAAACCAAACCAAAAAAACAGTAACAAGGTTAAGTATCTTTTCAGGTATGTTTTCACAGTTTGTGTTTCTTCTAAGAAATTCCTCTTCATAATTTTTCAAAACTAATTATATCATCTATTCCTTTTAGAATATATACAAGATAAAAATCAAGCTTTTGCCTTTCACTGTAGCCTCACTTGTCAGTAGTGCATACCTCTCTAGGAATTTAGAACCACTGTTGCATCACCTCAATGCTTTTGCTTATCCTATTTATTCTGAAGAATTTCTTTCTCATTTATGACATTAACATTTTATTCATTCTTTAAGGCTCAGCTCATGATATTTCCAGAAAGCCTTCCCTAAATTTCTTAGGCTGAATTAAGACTTGCACCTTCAAATTCCTAAAACATTTTGTGTAGAAGTTATTGGTCAGACTTTAAGGTCCTCAAGAACAGGGATTCTATTGTTTAAATCTCTAACACCTACAAGGGAATCTAGTTGATAGCGGTATGTGTAAAACTCAAGATAGATTATCTGACAGGAAGCAAAAATAAAGATTTGAAGCTCAGTAGGAAGGTAAGGGTTAAAGATGTTGATAGTAGCTGAAGTCATGAAAGAAGAAAGGGGCTAATACTAGTCTTTGTAACAGAGGCAATTGTGAACATATTTACAACTTTATGAAGCAACTATTCTGTTTTACAAATGAACATGTAGGCTCAGAAAGGTTAAGCAACCAGTTCAAGGTTCACAAAGCTAATAAAAGATAAACTTGGGATTTGAACTAAGGATTTTCTAATTTTAACACCAAGGTTTTTTTCATTACACAACACTGGATAAATTCACCCAGCACACTGAATGAAGGATGATGGAGAGTAGGTGAGCAAGAGAGAGAAGAGGATAGAGGACAAGTCTTGCAGATCGCTTAGGAAGAACCTAAAGAAAGGATCTAAAGGAGGGAAGAGACATGAAAGGACTGTTACGGAATGGTATGCTAGGAGATGTGGAAGATTTCAGGAAGACTTGATAGGTACTTCAAACGCTGCAGAAAGATCAAATAATTTAAGGACTGAAAATATCTTGAGTTTTAATTAGATCATTTGGAACTTGGAAACAGCAGTAATTAGTAGAAGGAACCTAGAACACATCAGGAGATGAACAGAAGCTAAGGATGGGCAATGACTGATGAACAGATTATTCTTCTAAAAATCTTAGCTGTACAGAAAAGCCAGACAAATATGAAAAAAGCTGGGGCTTATATGTTTCCCCGTGAATTTTTAATATTATAAATATGCTTACACAGTGAAGAGGAAAATTCAGTAGAGGAGGAATTCAAGATACCCGACTATAACATTTTATTTGGAAGCACTATTTGGAAGGGATTCAAAATAATGATGGACAAAGGGCTTTCCTAACCAAAATGTCAATATGTATCATGTTTGCGGCGAAACATTAAAAGCCAAAAACCCGCCTTAGCTGACAATTGTGAAAAGACATCCGAAATTCCACACATGCACAACAAAACTCAGACTTTGATCCGCACAGGTTGTCCCTATTTATGTCTCTGTCCACTGAATGAATAGTCTGCTAGTCACCCTAGCTTTAAGTCTGTGTGACTTCTCTTCCTCTTTCCTAGTATCTAACGGATTATGAAGTGTTAGAATAGTAAAAAACAAACAAACAAAAAAACCAGGAAGAACCCTTACAAGGGCCAACCAAGCTACAAGCTACCTGTCACAGAATTTAAATTACTTAAGGTTGTTACACAAGTTCTGGCCAGAATGAATCAGAGACAAAACTTTGAAAAG
This sequence comes from Dolichotis patagonum, assembly GCA_004027295.1. Taxonomy (NCBI): domain Eukaryota; kingdom Metazoa; phylum Chordata; class Mammalia; order Rodentia; family Caviidae; genus Dolichotis; species Dolichotis patagonum. The sequence goes on from PVJX010007630.1 coordinate 34,189, forward strand.
TAAGCACCTATCAGACTAAATTGTGTGTGTTCCCAAATATACTACCTGGCGTGTACACACACACACACGGTGAACCTGTTAATGAATACTGGTACTGGCGGCTAAGAATCACGAAATTCACTAAATCAACTGGAGCAGTTTTTATTACTCTAGTTCACCCTCCTCTTTTTACAGAGGAAAAAACCAGAGACCCAGAAAGATGAAGTAACCTGCCCCAAGCTCACACGCTACTTACTGGCGGTCACAGGACAGCAAGGGAAGCCCCAGGGTGCCGAGGCAGAGGAGGTCTAAATAACGGGAGGAATCAAACACCGAGACGTGCACCGCCCTGTGATTCCTCCCCTCCGAAGCTCTTCCCGTCTTCTTCCCCTGGGCCAGGTCCTTATCATCTCAACAGCTTTTGACAGCTTCCCTTCCTCCTCCCGGCCTGGCTGACGTTCCAAAGCCAGATCAATAAGACATCAAACAACCTTTCAACTGCTGCCTACAGCGTAAAGTTCAAAGCACTCTTGGTCTTAACCCGCCAGCCGCGTCTTATCTGGGTTTTCAACCTGACAGCCCCATCCCGCCCAGCTCCGCTCGGCTAGGCTCTTCTGTCCTGGGGGTTGGCGCCGCGGGAGCGCTCCGGGCCTCAGGCGCGGGTCAGCGACCCGCAGGGTTGGCCCCGCGGCCTTAACCGAAGGCTTGGCTTCTCCCTACGGTGCCAGGAGGCAGATGAGGCGGCTGCTCTCAGATCAGTCTGCTCAGGCCCTAGCCCACCAGTAGGCATAGTTATCTATCAGGCATTGGGTAAAACGCACGAGCAAAGACCACGCGGTCTACTTTAGACAATAAAGAAGCACAGCTAAAAGCGCTGAGCACCACCATTCCGGCCTGAAGCCCGACACACAAACTGCAGCCATCTCTCAGTCTCAGACCAGTTTCAGCTAGATTTCTAGAGGCAGCTTTAACTCCAAATAGGATCCCAGCCCTTTTTCTGGGTACAGCCAATCCCCGTAGCCCCTTGGGCTCCGAAACCGCAGCGGGCTGTGATTGGCTGACAGAGTGAGCCTGGGGGTGGGCAAAGAGCGACCAGGCAATAGTGCGAGAGGGTAGGGCGGGCCCCGAGTGAAGAGGCCACTGCGCAGGCGTCGATGGGAACCAACAAAGATAAACAAACAAAACCCACGGTCCTGAGGCCTCCGGGAGTTCCAGCCCACTTGTCGCTCCGCGGGTTACCCCGCCTCCCAATCGCCCCGCTTTCCCCGCCTTCCTAACGTCGGGGCACGTACCCCTCGTGGCGCGGGCCACGCAAGTCCTGCATTTAACCTCTACTCTCCCGGCGCAAAGTTAAAGATCCAGCGGGCGCGGGCGGCGCGCAGTCGGGCGGCGGGAGCGGAGCCGGCAACCGCGGCCCGGCCGACCATGACTTGCTACCGGGGCTTCCTGCTGGGCAGCTGTCGGCGCGTGGCGGGCGGCCGGGCGGCGCTGCGCGGGGCGGGAGCGGGAGCGGGAGCTGGAGGCCCCGCCGGCCGGCGGCACCTGGGGCACGGGCAGCCGCGCGACCTGGCGGGCTGTGGCGGCTTCCGCCCCTCGCGGGTGGTGGTGGTGGCCAAAACCACCCGGTACGAGTTCGAGCAGCAGCGGTACCGCTACGCGGAGCTCTCGGAGGAGGACCTGAAGCAGCTGGTGGGTCCTGGCGCCCCCGCCATTGTGTCCTGGCTGGGGCCGTGGGAGGTGGCTGCGGGTGCTCCTGGGACTGTCCTGGGCCTTGCACCCCGGCCACCCCCACCCCCTGTGGCTCCCCTCGCGCACGTGTGGGGGGCCGTCGGTGTCCGCGCAGATCTACACCTCATACCCTGGCGAGGGCACCCCAGGCAGAGGGGCAACTGCGTGCCCCCCCCATGGGGTGAGTGGCACTTGGGGATTCACTTTTGCCTTGGCCACCGCTGCGGTGCCCGTGGTTGAGAATAGTGACTGCAGCACCAAGAAAGCCGGGAGCCGGAGGTCTGGGCGTCTTGAGAATGACCCCCAGGCAGCCCAGGAAGGAGGGTCTGTAGGCGCCGCTGCTGGCTGCGGAAAAAGCGGGCCAAGCGCCGCGGACACACCCCCTTGCACCAGCCGGCCGCGAGGCCTGGGGCGTTTGGGGAAGCCCTGGTCTGGGCTGGCTTTTTCCGTGGTGGTGGCGTGTGGTCTGCAGACTGCGGTGTACGGTTTGTTTCAGAAGCACACGTGTCTGTTTCTGGGAGTGGCAGGAGAGGAAATTTGACTTGAATGTATGTTTTTAAGTAGGAAGGTCAGACAAGGGGCAAGTACGCCAGGTAATGGGTGAAATAAAGAGCCTGTGTCTCTTCTGTAGCAGTGTCTACACAATTTGCTGTATTGTGTTTTAATTAGGTATAGAAACCCTGTGTGCGTGTGAGTGCGCGGGCGCGCGCGTCTGTGTGCTGTTCAATAGCCCTCCCTGCCCCCTTTATCGCTTTGGGATTAAACCCTGGGCCTTGTGCATGCGGGGCATGTGGTCTGCCACTGACCAACTCCCCAACCCCCATTCCCTTTTGAAAAATTTCAAGACAGGGTCTTACTGAACTGCCCAGAATGACCTCAAACTTGGGATATTTGTGCCTCAGCCTACAAAGTAGCTGGGGTTACAGGTGTGTGCCTCCCGTTTGACTTTAAAAGTTTGCTTTTATGTCACTAGCCATCAGCTTTAGGAAATGGAGACTGACCCATGTTATCAGGAACAATGTATCTTAAAAAATGTCCTTCAGGAATCCGTTGATTGTTGGAACTGTGCCCCAAAAAGGTTTGGAAATCATTGAATAGTACCATTACTTTTAAGAATAGGCTGCGTGCTGTGAACACTTGCTGTTATTTGTAATCTTCAGGTTTCATGAAGACATTAAAATGAAATTGTAAATCTGCCTAAGTTCTGGGCCTTGTTAGTGTTAAACGTTTTGATTCTTTATAGGTTAATTGAAGAAGGCCTGGTGGAAGTCTAAATAGAGATTTGTTTTCTCTCCTTTTCCTAAATGTTTGAGGTAATAGTTTATAGAACACACTGCAATATTTAGAGTAAGTAGACGGTTTAAACAAGATTGTTAAAGTGAGTGAAATTAGATGAACTTATTTTGGGAAGAGGATGTGTCCTTTATTGTACTCATTTTGAAAGGTCCAAATTTTAGAAGTTATCAAATGCCATGTATACATAAATATGTTCTTCATGTGATTTTAACAGAACCTCTCACAGCAGTTTGAAATAGTACACTCAAAGAAAAAAGAAAACAAATATGTGAAATAGTAACACTCAAAGAAAAAAATCAAAAACATAAAATTATACATTCAAATTGGCACGATCAGGTTGTGGGATTGAGGTCAGGAGCTCTGGGCTCTGCTTGTGGTAGACATCCCATGTTTTTAATGTCTTTGGGGTCCTGGTGAAAACGATACATTCTGTGTACTATTGTCAGCTTTTAAAGTGCTTTCACCCAGTGAATTGCAAGGTTTGGACCAAATCCTTTGTAGTGCTGGCATTGAAATTTTTTCAAGGCCTCAGAAAAGCAGGTGGTTTTGAATTGCGATTAACTCTTGGACCTCTAAACAAGATTGCCACTGATAACTTTTAAAATGTAGGGGAAAAAAATCAATATTTTAAAAAAATCTAACTGCCTAGTGTACCCTGAGTGGAGAAATTACTTAATAGGTAAATATTTGTCTGTTGTTCCACAATGCTGTTTGGAATTAGAAATCTTTGAAGTAAAACTACTAAAATGACAAAATACACAGTTTTGTAATTGCCAGGTAGTGGAATAGTTGAATAGTTTTCTGAGTTTTTTTTTTTGTGGTGGTTACATTGTAATTAGAATTTTATTGAATTAGTCCCATAGTGATAGGAATTTATTTTATGTTTATATTAAGGGCAGTACTCACAGTGCAGTAAGGACCAGTTCAAGAATACAGGGGAATATGAAGTTGTTCTAAAAGGAAATTGTGTTATGAGACTAGTAAGGACTTAAATGTTGTTTTCTACATTGTTGGGGTAAAAAACACATGAGCCATGTTAAGTGTATACAAAAGATGATGACCAGGTTCTTGAGTTTTCTGGCCACATGGCTGCTGTATATGGTAAATGTGTCATGATAAATTGGTTTTGTATCAGTGTATTCTTTTGTTGTGATGGCTTACTTGCTTGCTTGCTTTCATATATGCAGAATAGGTCTCTCTTAGGATACTTACTAAAATGCAAATAGAAGATGAGGGACAGAGTGCCAATATAGTTTTGTACCCTAAAGTCTTGTGGTTATCTAACCTGATAGAAATATAATCAATAATGGGAAATACCTTTTTAGATGATAAAGCCGTGTCTGTCAAGGCTGGGTAAAAGGTTTGACTTTCAATTACTGTTTTTTGTGACTCTGTTTCACTATATAGTTCAGGTTGGCCTTGAACTCACTATGTAACCTGGGCCTCTGGGTGATCCTTCTGCCTAAACTCCTGAGTGCTGGGATCAGAGGCATAGGCCACCACACCTGGCTTCAGTGACTTTTCATACAGGATGTGGGTCACATTGCTTTATTTCATAGTTTTGCCTTTTCCCCAATCAGTGTCTTGTGAATAGAAAAGAATTTTACCTCTGTTTTCTCATGACCTTGCAGAAACTAATAAATCTCATTATAGTTTATTTGCATCATAAAAGATGTTAGCTGTAAAATGTTTTAAGAATGTTTTAATATAAAATGAAAAATCAGTTTCTGCACCCCCACTTTCATTTCAAGTCATAACATCAGAAGCAATCTCTTTTTTTTTCACAATTCCCTTTTAGAGTTTTTTTTTTTTTAAAAGAATTCATAATGGGTTAACATACGCAGTATCATTTAACAGCACTTCTATTATTAAATCATTCCCACTACTTGCCTTCTTAATTGATTGGGATTTTGTTTCCCAAAAATAATGTTGAAGTTTAGGTTGTGGCACTTGGGGCAGCTGTCATAAGGCAGGTAGTAAGTGGATTGTGTGCTGTATGAGTATTTTTTAAATTAACATCATCTGGGTAGTGCCAGAGCCTCCTAACTGAATCTTGCTCCTCTCAGATCTTCCAGCTGCAGGCTCCAGAGTGGTCTATCTAAAAGTAAACATCTGGCCATTCATTGGGCTCCTCTGCTTACAACTCCTCAGAAGCTCCCCATAACTTTTTGTCACCTAGGGAACTTGTTAAGGTACAGATGCCTGAAACTTAGCCCCCAGGGTTCTGGTTGAGTTGTAGAGAATTCTCAGACTTTGCTTCTCTAAACTGCACCCTAACATTTCTGACTTTTTGCAGTTGGTTTTTTTTTTTTTTTTTTTTTTAAATCCCAAGTGCTGACAGTTGGATCCAGGGTCTCACATGTGCTAAGTAAGACTACCACTGAGGCCCAGCCTCATCTTTTTTATTTTGAGAAAAAATCTCGCCGAGTTGCTCAGGCCAGCCTTGAATTTATGATCCTCCTGCCTCAGTCTCCCTAGTAACTGGGGTTATAGGCGTGTATCACCGTGCCTGACCATGTTTTTTTTTTCTGTCTGAATTCCAAGGGTCTGCATTTTTAAGCAGCCCTTTCCAGGTATGCAAGTGGCTCAGAAACAACTGTTACAACTTTAAGTCCTGTGTGGATTGAGCCCCTTCCTAATTTGAGGCTCTTGTCTGACTCTTGAGCTTTATTACTGATCACTTCTTGTCTTGAACTTTGTATTCTAGCAATTTCAAATATTTTTAATCTCCAGGTTTACTTATTGATCATATTAAAATGGTTCAAATTGTAAAAGATACAGACTGTTATACAATAAAAAGTCTTTTTTTTCATTTGTCATTCAGTTTTTGTCTCTAGAAGTAACTTACTGATTTTTGTAATAAGTTATTTTGGTGAAGATGGCCTTGGTCGTGTTTGTCGCCTAATCATCTGGCATTCGTGAATAGAAGTGAAATTTTTCTGAATATTTTTGTTTGCAAACAGAAGTATTTGTGAACTGAGATACTACTATATGCTTCTTTATCTAACGGTATACATGACAATTTAACACTGAACTTGGTTTGAGCTGCTATTAAATATATACAATGACTATTTATGTTCATAGCTGTGTGAGTCAAGCTGTAAGACAGAAACCTGAAACAGTCACTGAGTCAAAAGACACATACATATGAAATTTTAATAAGTATTGCCAGATTGTCTTCCTTAGAGATTATATCAGTGTTTACTTTTATCAGTGATGTACTTGCTTTTTATGTCTGGTTTATCAAATTTTGAGGTCATTTTCAACCTGGTAGGTAAAGAATGATATTTCAGGGTGGTTTAATTTCATCCTTCAATGTCTTTGCCTTTGTGGCCCCCTCTGCCTTGAGAGCTCATCTTACATCCTTTAGCCAGTTTTTCTTTTTCTTTTGAGGTCAGGCTCAGACCTTACTGTCTCCGGAAACCTTGATAACCTTGCTGTGTTCACGCCTCTCTGCTTACCAAGATTGGGCTAAGAGTTCTTCATTATATCGTTAATCTGTGGTTATTTTTTTTTCTAGACTAAACTATTGGGGGCAAGAATTCCATTTAATTATCATCCTCTACACCCACTAAAAAAAGTGATAAAATGATTCTAATGTTAAGATGATGTTTTAAAGAGGCTGAGGATCGGAGCCGTATTGCCAGCCGTCAGTCTTCTAGATGTTAAATGATGCAAGCATAAGGCAGAGACCTCCAGCATGGCACAGCTTTTTCTCCCTCTCCACTCCTCGCCTCCTTTCCATCTCTTCTCCCTTTTTGCTTCCAACGGCACCCACACTGAGCTACACCCCCACCTTTTTTTTTTTTTCCCCATTTTGAAACAGTGGTTTATAGTCCTTAAATGCTCAGGCTGGACTCAAACTCACAGTCTGCCTGTTTTAGCCTCCCAGAGTGCTGGATTTATGCCTGGTGCCAACATGGCTTCTTTCAGTGCAAACCATTGACTATTAGGCTTTAAAATCCTGCTGTTCAACCTTTACTATGTATCTGCATTACCTGAAGGAATTTTTAAAAAATACAAAATTTTTTTTTCAGCCAGGAAATTGTAAATGATTTAATTATTCATTGTGATCACTTTTTCTGTATTTTTCATTATATGAAGCTCTAAGTAAATAATAAATGTACTTACTAATGCATGTTAATGTCTTAACTAGTAAAGTGTAAGTTGATTTTATTTTATATTTTTTTTTTTTTGGTCTTTTTGTGACAGGGTCTCGCCATGCAGTTCAGGCTGGCCTGGGCTCACTTTGTAGTCCAGGCTGGTCTTGAACTTGCAACAATATTCCTGCCTCGGCCTCCCTAGTGCTTGGATTACACCACCACTCTTGGCCCTTTATTTCACTATTAATGAATTTCCTAATATGTGAAAGAAGTGTATTACGTCAAAATATCAATGTGTCAGTTATTTCATGCCTTAGGAAAATCTATTCTCATGTATAGATACAGACATAGATACAGTATTTTTCATAATAAAGTGCTAGGTATTCATTGTGTAGGAAACTGGGCCAACTTTGTAAAGCATTTGCATTCAAGCAGAGCTTACCTATTTGGCTTTCTTCTTTCTGAGAGCTGGTAGAATTATATACTTGAAATGATATTGATTTGATCACTCAAAAGTAGGTTGCTTTAGTAAGATCACTGAAGTGAACTAAAGATTTGTTCAATTTGACTTTTTTTTGAGGAAGCTATAGTTCTGAAGTTTTACCTTTCTTTCAACAAGTCCATTTGTAATAAGTAATTTTAAAAGTTATCATCTACTTTAAAATATTTGCTAGTGTCACTCTACATTGCCATCAGGCTTCAGGAAATTAGTTGACTTAATTTGTTTGAAATAATCATTTTTAACTGTTTATTCACTAAACCATTACTTGAGTACCTGCCAACCACTGAACATTGTTAGGTGCTGGAGAAGCCAGGATGAATCAGTGGTTTCTAAATTTGTGGGGAAAGTATATTTTGGTATTATGATTGTTTGTGAGTGGTCCATGGGAGAACAGAAAAGGAAGCGAGTAATTGGGGAAGGATATGAATAAAAGAGGAAAAAAGACTTGGTTTTTTTCAACTTTAAATAGATTTTTAAATCTCTTCACATTTAGATTTTCATTATGAAGTATTTCAAAACTATAGAAAAGGTTCAGAAAGTAACAGGGTACTTTTGTGTTCAACTACCTGACTGAGCATATGCTAATATTTTTTTCCATGTTTGCTTCAGATTTTTTTGTTAAAAAATGCTAGTTATAACTAATGTCTTATCCATTGAACTTTTTCTGCTCCCTGGCTCCCGAGAAGTAAGCTTTACTGTCCTGAAGTTGTCATGTATATAATTTTCATGTGTGTGATATTACATTTATTAATTCAGTTATGTCCACAAATAGTTAATTAATAAAATTATTTTATATGTTAAAAAGATACATCATTGACATTTTTAACATTGAGTTTTTTAGAATATGTATCTATTCTTTAGAAATTTGTATTTCTTTGCTGTAGGTTTTGAAACTTACCTTTGTTGATACATACTAGTTCATTTAAAATATGTAATTTCCCATTACTTGGAAAGTTAGATTATTTTCATTTTCCTGTTTAAAATGATGCTATAATTAGAAGTATAAATAATTTTTCCTGAACATTCAATGAGTATTTGAATCCCTACATTCTAATCAGCACTTGATAGATTTTAACCTTTTTACTAATATGAGAGTAAAATGGTAAGATGAATAAAATTAATATTTTAGTTAACAAAAACTCAAACGTTGTGATCTACAGTCAAAAATATTTTACTTTGTTACTTAGTAGTTCCACAAGGAATGTAAACATTATGTACTGAAAGCACTTATTAATAAAAAAAAGATAATAGGAAACAATTTAGCTTTGTTACATATTTTATTTTCTATTTAGTAGACAGTCTGTTTGTAACCAACCTGTAAAACATTATAAGGGCAACTAGAAAATCACTGCTTACGAGAAAGTATATTGAAACCAAACAAGTATAAGTACGCTGGACATGATATGAAGGTGTCAGCTGTCATGCCAAGGATCTAGCTTTCTCTTCCAGTTGTCTTCAGACTTCTTCAGAAGTAGAATAAAATCCTTGTTCAGTCTCTTTTTCCCCACAGGAGTAGGGTGATGAATGTCAATTTGTTTTTGAGACATCAGCATTTTGGAAGTATAAAACTAGGTTTCTGGTAGTGGTGGTTAGACTGAGGGTGATAGTTAGGCAAAACATGTGAAGAGTGAGCTAGTTGAGGAAATCTGGAGGCAAGCTGTTGCATTAATCCACATAGGAGTGGATATGGTCCAGAACTCAACTAGTGGCTGTATAAACATGTGACACAATTTGCAGAATCAGTTCGTGGGTATAATTATTTGACATCACCACTGGCTGACTGTGGAGATTGAGTGTGAGGGAAGAATTAGAGATGACAGCAGGGTTTATTCTGTTGACTGTTGCCTACGCAAATGGTGCATACATGGCACGCAGCAGAACAGATTTGAAAAGGAATACAAGTCGAGTTTAAATCTTTTTGAAGAGAGCTTCCTGAGCTACCTATGGGTGGGTATTAAAGTAGGCCATTGAAAATTTGAGCCTGTGGCTCAAGAGAGAAACTTAGGCTGGCAGGATGGATTTCAGAGTTACTAGCTCATACTTGCTAGGTCAGATTGTCCAGTTGGATAGGTAATTCAGGGAAAATGAAGTGAGGACAGATAAAGCCAAAGATGGAATCCTGAGCAATACCCACATTCAAGGGAGGAAGTAATTAACAGAAGCAATACTGAAGCTGAAAACAATGGGGAAAGTGAAAGTAAGAACATGAGAGAAAGAATAACTGAAATAGAAATAATCCAAGATGAGTAGAAAATATCTAAAGAAATTTCTAGGGGTTAGTGCATTAGACCTGATCATGATAGAAGAGCAGTTATCTTTCTAGCTGCTATTTTGGTGGTTGTAGCCTTTTTAAGATAATTATGAATAACAGTTTTATATAGATTTGTACTGGTGGTTGAATTTAGGACCTGGTACGTGCTAGGTAAGTGTGTCATCTTGCTGAGATATACCTGTCAGCCCTTTTTAAAAATTTTGTTTTGAGCTGTGTGATGGCACGTGCCTGTAATCTCAGCACTTGGGATACAGGTAGGGGGATTGCTGTGGGTTTGAGGCCAGCCTGAGCTACATAGAGAGACCCTATCTCAAAAAACAAAAATGTAGTTTGAGACAGGATTTCACTAAATTGTCCAGACTGGCCTTAAATGTAAAGTCTTCCTACCTCAGCTTCCCAAAGTAGCCGGGATTATAGGCATGTACCACTAAGCCTAGCCAGTGTGTATACTTTGGAGGCTGCTTGAATTATGCCTAGTGAGTTTACCCACAAAGCTGTCACTCTAGCAAAAATCTTGTGTATTTCTTATGTGTTAAATTTAAAAAAAAAATGTAGCTCCTGTTCTTAATGCAGTTTTATGAAAATTGATTAGAATGCAAAATAGCACTTGTTTGGTAAAATAAATTGAGTATTTATAGTTGTAATAAATTGTTTGTGTTAAGTAAAAATGTCAGTGATAATTTAATAAAAGTGTTGTAGACCATGTAGAAAATAACTATTGCATCTCACCTTAGAGTACTGAATTTGTCCCCTCAGAGCCTTCCTTTCTTTCATAGTGTTCTGTGTTAACATCAGAGCTACTTGAGAAGAACAGATGTTGGCTTTTGGTGATTTTTATAGGAGATACTCTTGCTTATACTGAAATGTGTCTGTCTGGATTTAATATTTACCTGCTTTTTCTAAATGTTTGGTTGAGTAAGCTTTTTATTTATTTTTTGATGGATAGAAGAATTAACAGAAATTTTGGAAAAAATATTAAAGGATAATACTTAACATGGGACATTGCAGAATTGAGAATAGATTCTATTATTTCTTTAATTTCTCTAAGGTCTTAGTGGTAAAACATTTTAGAAGGAGGCCTGTGTTCTTGTTTTTGTTGGATTAAGGTATGTTTTTTAGAGGTTTGAAGTCATATTCTCTTCAGGGATATAGCTACAAATTCTTACTAGCTGTTACATACACAAATATAAGAGTTGAACAATGATTTAAAACTTTTGATTTATTCTGTTTAAATGATTTTCTTAAATTTTTAATTTTTTATATGGCTGGTTTAGCTAATCCTTGTTAATAAAGTCCAGTTACCCACCAGCTTCAGCTTTAAATAAAATATCAAAACTTGTATTCTCTAAATGCAGATTGAACATGAATCATTACAGAATTAGTTCAAAATAAGAAATTTGAGCGGGACTAAGAATTTATGAAATGACATTTCTGCTCCAATGCTAAGTATTCTGTTGCTAACTGAACTTTAGATTTGGAATTTTAGGAATTTTTGTATTGCTAGCAATTAAAAGGAACTTAAGGTTTTTGGGTTTTTTTAAGGATACCCCCCCCCCACAGATTCATACCCCTTCATTATCTCAAATTGAAGTTCTCTAACACTCTATTGCTGTGTATCTTAATTTTCTGGAGCCTGATGAGAAGGACAAAATGTGACAGTTTCTAAACCACTGAACAGAATTTATAAGACTTACACAGTAAAGTTTGTGTCCATTATTCCTTGGTACATGCTTCATGTAATCCAAATCAAAAATTAGAACAGAAGGTCGAAAAATTTGGACAAGGGATTAAAGTCCAAGAACCAGCTATCCTTAAGTTTTCTTCATAGCAAGTCAGAAACAGTAAATTTGATGAACCTGTAAGGAACTTATTGTGTATTTGAATTAGTTCTCATTGTCCTTGGCAATTTTGAATGCCCTGTGTAATACATGTGATTGAGCTCAACTACTACTTAAATGAACATAATAGTCAAGTAGTCAGATAGTTTGATGAATACACTGAGGTTTTTAGAGCTCAGTTTCTAGCTTGTAAAGCATTCTAAAATGGGATCATGAGAAGTGCTTACTGTAGCAAAATACTACTGCTACAGTTAATCTGCCACTGTCTTATTCTGACCAGGTAAAGATGGCCTGTGTGGCTATTTTCAGGTAGCTATTTTCTGCAGCACCTGCTAATGCAGTATTGTTGCTTTTCAGAAACATGTATCCCCAGCACCCAAACAAGACAAAAAAATGTAAAAATGCATGAAAAAATTAGCCCAACAAATACTTATCCACTGCCTTGGGCCATAGGGACAGTGGTGAACAAGATAAGAGCACTGCTTTCCTGGTACTTACATATAGTAAGGGAGAGAAATAGATTTTTAAAAAATACCCAAGACATTTTCAAGTGTAGTAAATGCTATGTAAGAAACTAACAGGTTTTGGGATGAAGTAACAGTAGTGGCTGTTGCAGCTTCAAGGCTAGTACCAGCAGTGATGGCCATACAGTGAGCAGGCTGCCCTCATAGAGAGAAAAGTCAGAGTTGAGCTGAGGGAAGGAGAATACGCCAAGTAAAAAGAAAGAAGCTGTAGGGAATGATACGGAAAATGAGATAGGAGAAGGAAGAAGTCAGATAAAGCTTTTGGAGAGGGGGTAGGGAGCCCATAATTTGTCACAAGTGTGTGAAACTGAGAGCCATGCTGTGGGTCTTTGTGTAGGCTTTGCGGGTCAATGGGAAATGGGGAAACCATGAGTAGTGTGGGACCATGGAAAGGAGAAAAGTACATGGGTAAGACCTAGGATTTAGTAATTGGATGTGGGATTAATAAGGAAAAAGGCATATGGTGTGACTAGTTTCTTGGCTAGAGAAGCTTTAGGAAAATAAAGGGTTTGATGTTCACATTAATTTGAGATGCGTGTTAGACATCCAGAAGGAGATACCAGATAGACAGTTGGCTAAATTCATGTGACCACTTAAAAGAGTTAGTAGTTGGGAATCATGAGAATTGTCATATAGATTTCTTTTTAAAGTGTTGAAACTAAAAGTTGCAAAGAAAAAGTCAAGAAGAAAGGGATTTTGGTCCATATTCATTGAGAGACGTTTAGTGTAGTTTGAATCTATAGTTGAGTATTGAATAATAAACTGGATGCTACAGCTATGTCCATCTATACTCTGAAACTGTTAGTTTTTCAAAACTGATTTGCATTGATTTGTTGATTAAAGTAAATGAATAGTGTTATTTAGTTATTATGTCGGTCACTACTTTAAAAAATTCTTGACATTGTTTTGCTTTAATTATGAAGCTTATGAGTAAGTACTAATTTGTTACACAAGATGTCTGATCTATGAGTTAACATCTGTGTGTTAATTTTCACATTAGCCAAATGTTTCCTTAGCTCCTCTTTTGAGGAATACACATATCTGTTTAGAATGGGGATAAAATAATTTAAAACTTTAATAACACAATATTCATAGACAAAAAGTGGTTAGGTACTAAAATACTAACATTGATTATGTTAGCATAAGATTCATTTGATTTTTGTTTTGCTTTATAATCTTTCATGTTAATATTTTATAGCATTTAAAGTAAAATACACATTACAATTTAAAAGTTGGTTTTCTTTGTAATTCAATGCATAATGATTTAAAATAAAAACACTTATATTGGACAAGATCTTAAAAATTGATTGTATATCCTAAAGAGAAAAGGTATAAAATAATTTGGAAAAGGAAAGATGATTACATGCTTCTTAATTCTACTAGCATTCACTCCAGTGGAGGAAGATTTCCTACTTGCTGTCTAAATGAATGCTTCATAATTTCTGAGCTTCTTCCTCAATATTTTACTTTATGGCTTACTTATAAGACATATACTTTAAAAGGGCACCAGCAATGTAGCAGTGAGATAGTTACAAAGTATTAACTCCGATCAGGTAGTAAAGTTAATTCTTGAAGAATATATGTCTATGTCTAAAAATTACACCATTGAAGCTAACCAACTCTTTGTTTACCTTTTATAGGGTAAATTCCAAATAGAGTTCATAACTCTGAACACAAGAAAGCACCAAAAGCAAGTGGAATAAAGGTCATCTGATTGCCTCTAAAAATAGTAGTTTGTGTTTGGTCAGCAGATGGGCATATATGATATGTTAAAAAATCATTTAAAAAAAGCTAAGTTGTAAAACATGCAGATTTCGAAATCATGCAATATTAAAATCAAAGTATAGTTTTCTGAAATTAGAATCTAGTTCAGTGTGAACTTGTAGGTTTCACAGGTAGTCATTAAAATGTACTTTCAACAAATTCTATTTTATATAGGGATTTTAAAATATGAAAACATACATATGTAAAACAACATTTCTTTTATTTTGATATAGCTTGCATTAAAAGGCTCTAGCTACAGTGGATTACTTGAACGACATCATATTCACACCAAAAATGTACAGCATATTGTAGATAGCTTACGGTAAGTCTATGGGATTGGATCTTGGATGGGATTTTATAGTCAGGACTTTGTTTTTAAAATTTGTACCACCAACAGTTTTATTTTAGTAGACATTGTCATTATTAAATCAGTGTCAGAAAATTATATTGAAGTAAATGGATCTGATTTTATAGCTTTCTAAGGAAACTTTTATTGCACCCTGAAAATTTTACAGGTATTTTCAGTTATTTGATCTACCAGAAAAGTGCATTTTCTGTAGTTATTTTAGTACTCAGATGTCTTCAACAGTATCTGTAATGTTTTACTTTTTTAAACAGTAGAACATAAGTGTTTTGCATGTCTAAAATCATTATAGAAACTTACGTTAATTTGGGACTAAATGTAGTTACTGGATAAGTTTGTATGTACAGGAGAAACCAGTATGAGAATATGCATGTTAAGATGTTCTGGTCACTGAGTGTCTGCCACTCAGTGAATATTTGTTGAATTTGAAATAGCACTACTTGGCTTTGTAATAAATTGTGTCTCTAAGTGTTAATATTCTGGACCATTTTGTTGTAATAAATTTAGCATTAAAAGGAATAGAGAAAATGAAATTAAATTCTGACCAATCAGTATTGCAATTTGTTAGTAGTTAAAAGAGTATTTTTAAAGCACATGGAAATTTGGATAGTTACCAAATTTTAGTTTATTCATATGCTTTATAACCTATCATAGTTAATTGGCTGTTGTGGTTAAATGAAAATACTTTACAAAACTACAGATTATTTATATAACATAAGCATAATTTGTTTTATACCTTCACTGTAACAATTTGTCTCAGACAATATACCTTTATTATGTTACCATCAGTGGAAATTTTATATGACCTTTACTTTTTAATCTTAGGAATGAGGGAATTGAGGTTCGTCTAGTAAAGAGGAGAGAATATGATGAAGAGACTGTTCGATGGGCAGATGCTGTCATAGCTGCAGGAGGTAACTATTTTATAGAGATAAAGATGTGATATGGAAATGCTCTTTAATATACATTATTTCTGGATCTACCTGGGGTACAGCTATTTGGAAGACTTCCAAGTCCTGCCAGAAGACCACATTTTGGATTTTGGGGACTAGTTTTAAAACAGATGTTTTATATCACAGTCCACATTTACAGTGCATTTATATTCCTGCAAGATTCCCTGTATTTATTTCTGTGTTTATATTTTAGGGGTGCTTTTAACTTCAGCTATAATTAAGAAGATTAGTTGTAATTGTATTTTGGTTTAATTTTGGCATCCTTAAAAAAAACTGAATCAGGTAGGGCACAGTGGCAAAGGACCATAATCCCAGCACTCGGGAGGCAGAGTCAGGAGGATTGCTGCAAGTTCGAGGCCAGGCTGGCCTACTTACTTAGCAAGACCTTGTCTCAAAAAACAAACAAAACAAAAAACAGAAGCAAAAAACTGAAGTTGATGATTTAATGATATTAAGTAAATTTTATATCCCTCTTTAATACTTCTTTATTTCTTGAACATTGTTATTGTTAGTGACTGTTTTCTAAAGCTTTTTATTGACAGTAGTTGTTGGAAAGATCTCTTGGACCCTGTTAAATATGTTTTCAGTGAAATAATTTTTGAACTTTTTCTTAACAGAAGAAATTAAGAATTTCTATAAATATGTGAGGTGATGGATTTGTCTATTATGCTCAATAAGATAAAAAGTCCACATCAGAAACAATGAAAAACAAGAAAATTTATGAATTTGGACTGGCTATAGGGAAAGGAAAGTTTTAAGATTATAGCAGTAGTTCTCAGCTAGGCGGAATTAGTGTCATCTGATAGGTGTAGATCAAAGATGATGCTGAACATTTCACAATACACAGAACAGTCCCCTACAACAAAGAACTTTTCTGCCCAAGATGTCAAGTCTAGCTACTGTTGAACTCTTGGATTAGAGCAGCAGGGATAATACAAAGGTATAGTAAAAAGAAAGGAGAGGTAGGCTATAGCAGTCAGCAGGGTAGTTTGAAACAAAAGTACTTATTTTCAAAGTGCTGTCAACAATTGGTTTTGCCACACAAGTCTGGTTATATATTGTCTTTTATTACCCTTAGGTGACGGTACAATGCTTCTGGCAGCAAGTAAAGTCTTAGACAGACTTAAACCAGTTATAGGAGTAAACACTGATCCAGAACGGTAAGGAAGAACATGTTCTTTTTGAGTATTTGTTTTGTAGTGTTGGTTTTTTTTTTTTTTTTTTGGCATATTACACAAATGAGCATTTCTGCCTTGGTTTTATTCTATCTGTGATAAATCTTAAAACTTTACTTTCTAAACTGTAGTCATATTACTATGCTCTGTTACTATAGGGATTTTACTGTGTCTCATGATACTTAAGTGGAAGGTTCATTGTTCCTGGCTGCCATGAACAGGAGCACCACATCCCCAAAATTTTTGGATGAAATTTAGGCATGTAGAATTAATCAGCAGCTTTAATAGGGGTATATTTTATGTAGATGTTTTGAAGGAGAGAGCACTAAATTTTAGCACAGACATAGTGCATGTCACTGGCATTGATGGTAGAAAATTGTTATTGAATGAACTGGTCCTCACGATTATCTCCTATGTAGTTTGGGAGGAGAATCTGTGGTAAATTAGACCTTATCCCTTGACTAGGAAGGCATTGGAGATCTTTCACATTGCTGAAGAAGAAAGTGTTAATATCCTTCCTTATGTCTCACACACATTCTAGGTTATTCTTGTATTGACTTTTTAAAGTAACTTCATTGACTTGATGAAAACATCTAAACTATTGTGCTTTTCTTTTTTGTCTTTTTTGAGTCAGGGTCTCACTGTATAGTCTTGAATTTGAGATTTTCCTGCCTCATCCTGATACTGGGATTTCAGGCATGACCACCATGCCTGGCTATCCTTTTTATTTTTTTTCTCTTTTCTAGCTTCACTGATATTAACCATTATTCTATTCCAACCTTCCACAGTCATGACCATACCTAGACTTTATTAGCATTTGGAATTTCTCTGTTTCTACAGTCCTAATTTAATTCTGACCGCAGCTCCTACAGCAGTCTTAATGTCTCATCTCACTAAATTAACCCATTGACTTTCAGGGCTCAGATCCCATCTGTTCACACCACTTAATTTTCCTTCATTTTACTTTCTTAACAGTTTCTTAAATATTTTATTCATTATCTTTTATCTAGGGGATCAATCTGTCATCCTTTCTATTCCTATGGCAGCATTAGAAAGGTCTTCTAAAGGGAAATAAAACAGGATGGAAACTTGGGCTTAATACATCTTATAAATGATGACAAATGAACTTTCTGCCATATATTCTCCTCTTTGTGTAGCAAATTATAGGAAAGCTGAGCTGTCTTGTAATTTGAAATTTGTCTTCCATATTAAGCTATGAATTTCTTATAGTTTGTCCGTCTATACTTTTTTTTACATTAGAGTAAGATTTCTCAGTTCTTTGCATTTAAGAATATAATAAATGACATTTAAAGGGGATTATGGTTTAGTGAACTTTCACATAGATTAATTCTTCAGAATAATTTTTTTTTTTCACCTGAAATCAAACTCAGAACCTCATGCTTGCCAAACAGGCACTGTGACACTGAGCTATATCCCTGGCCCAAAATTTTTTATAATTGGTAGTTTTATCATGCCTTTGGAGATAAGGAAACATACTAAAGTGGCTTACCCAAAGTTTCTTAGGTGAATAGTTTAAAGGTAAGATGCATATACCATTGTACTGTTAGATAACTTTATAGGGTAATAAAACAGTAGATGATTTGCTGATTTTAATTTCACCATAATATGGAAACAAGTATTATTGTGCATTAAAGCTAGATATAGTCTATTGCTGTTTGGTCTTTTGTTCTTGAAAGTACAGACAATTTTTATTTTTATAATGATACTTCTAAAATTACTTTTTCTTTTGTACTCCTTTTCTTCCCTTTATACTACCTAAAAATCTCTTTTAAATAAAGGTCTGAAGGTCACTTATGTCTGCCTGTTCGATACACACATTCCTTCCCAGAAGCCTTACAGAAGTTCTGTCGTGGTGAGTTCAGGTAGGAATTTCTTACTTTTGCTTTTATATATTTTAATACCTATGTACCATTAATAATGCTGTTAAAAAAAGAGCAAGTAAGGATTACTCCAGTTAGAACAATAGCCTTAAATAGTAATACACTTGCTGAGTTAGAGATACATCTGACTTAGCTTCTTCTAGTCCAGTTGGAATTATTAGAGAAAACTTGTTAAGTGTCACTTGGTTTAAGTGCAAGTAGATGTATTTTTTTTTCAGTGAGATACAGGCCATACCTTTACTTTCTTTTATTTTTTTATTTAAAAAAATAAAAAAAAATGATGATACAAATTTCAAAACAAAATAGTAGGAGTTTATCATTGGTTAATATATTGTATATTGTTATCTTTTTTTGGGTTTTTCTTTTTCTTTTTTTTTTTTTTGGTACCGGGGATCGAACTCACGACCTCACACTTGCCAGGCAGGTGCTTAAGCCACTGAGCTAAATCCCTGGCCCTATATTGTTATCTTTAAAGTAGTTGTTTGGATAACAAGAGACAGACATGAAAAAAATAATCAAATAATCAAACAATGAAAGTACAAACTGTTCTTTTTTGAAGAATTTACTGAGATATAGTTATCTATCTTGTATATATAGATATATAGAGATATATATATCTATATATGAATATAAAGATATATAATCTCTCTCTCTATATGAATATAAAGATATATAATCTTTTCCCTTCTTTCTTTTCTCTTTTCCCCTATCTTTTTTCTTAACCTTGTTAGAAGTTCTTAGCAGTTTAAGATAGTTAAAGCTGTTAAGGGCTCAAATTCTGAGATTTTATATATGTTTTGTGCTTTGTGCATGTGTATGGGTTACTGGGTAATGAACTCAAGGCCTTCTTACTTACATCCCCAGACTTTCTGGTTTTTCTTTTCTTTTCTTTTCTTTTCTTTTCTTTTCTTTTCTTTCTTTTCTTTTTTTTTGTACTGGGAATTGAACTCATGACCTAGTGCTTGCCAGGCAGGTGCTTTATGCTTCTACGCTAAATCCTCAGTACCCCCAGACTTTTTAAAACTTTTTTTTTTTTTAATTTTGAGACAAGGGCTCACTAAGTTGCCTAGGCTGGGCTGAAATTTGTGATCTACTACCTTATCTTTCAGAGTGCTGGGATTATATGCATGTACCACTATGCCCAGCTAAGATTTCATATTTTTGCGTTCATCGTTTACCCAATCAATGGAGGATTGAATATTTAATGTAGCCATTTGTGTCTTGCATCTTGTTTGTTAACCAGTGGTGATAGGATATTTAAAATGTTCCTTTTACTTAATATGTTCAGTAGTTAGACTGTCATGAAAAGAGGTAAGTGGAGGAAGAAGCTGAGATAGGTTAGCTAGTTACATGTGAAAGAACCAAGTTTAAAATACTTTTTATAGTTTAAGAAGTTTTTTCTCCAAATATTTATAAAATAGTATTAAATTTTTAAACTTTGTTTTTAAGTGACACGTAGTATATATTTGTGGTGTATGGTGTTACATTTCAAAACATGTATATAATGATCAGGCCAGGATAATTGGTATATTGACCACATCAGACATTTAGCAATTCTTCATATTGGGAAGATTCAAAATCCTATTAACTATTTTGAAATCCCAGTTATTGTCAGCTGTAGTTATTCTGCTGTGCTGTAGAGCATATGAAATTATTTCTTCTGCCGGGGATTTAGCTCAGTGGCTTAAGTGCCTGCCTGGCAAGTGTGAGGTTGAGTTCGATCCCCAGTTCAAAAAAAAGAAATTATTTCTTCCAATCAGCTGCACCTCAAAAATAATTTACTTCTCTAGAATCACTTTATTATTAGCAATTTCTAATGTGATATCAGAAGTCTGGTATCTCAAGAAGTAACTAATTTATAACCCCCAAAGGGAATATTGTTTTGTATATTATCAAGCTGAATCTGGCCCACTGGTTTTGAAGGAGCATTATTGGTTTTGAAATCAGTTAAGCATAATTTTTTTAAACTTTTATAAGAGTATTGTTTAAATCTTTAAGTGTAATAAAAATGTTATATTGGTTTTTAATCTCTTTTATTAAATCTATCATTGTAAAATTTGGGAGTATTTTATCCAACCCAACCACTTTAACATGATATTTTACTTTTGGAATACTTTATGTTTTCTTGCTGTGTAAAACAAGGTTATAGCAAGGTCAGTATCTTAAGACTTAATAGATTCTTGATTTAAAAAAAAGTTTGACTTTAATTCAAGTCACTTGGAAGATTTTTACAGACACTTTAAGATAGTTTCACTATAATTGATCAAGGAAATATCCAGATTTCTCATTGAAAGGGAAACTGGGGTGTTTGCTTGTTTCATGTATGATTTATTCATGGAACGCCTAGTTTTTTAATATGTATTTTTTAATTTGGTGAAATTATTATAAAGTCTAATCCTTAATGTGCATTGTGTTTTAACTTTCTCTTCCTTTTTTCTAAGGTGGTTATGGAGGCAACGTATCAGGTTATATCTTGAAGGAACTGGCATCAACCCTATTCCCGTGGACCTTCATGAACAGCAGCTAAGTTTGAATCAGCATAGCAGAGCCTTCAACATTGAGAGAGTTGGTGATGAAAGTAGGTAGACTGACAATTAGAGTTGGTTTTGGGGATAGAACTTCTAGTTCTTTTGACCTCCAACTTTTTGAGGTAATAATATTTACTGATAGTAAAATTTTAGTGCCACTAACAATACTTAACAATGTACAATAAACTACTTGGTTGTAAAATTTATTATGATTGGGATCCAAAATAAATATAAAATATTTCTAGGTGGGCCTGGGATTTAGCTCAGTGGCTTAAGCGCCTGCCTGGCAAGCGCAAGGTCGTGAGTTTGATCCCCGGTACCAAAAAAAAAAAAAAAAATTTCTAGGAGAACTCTTTTTTTCTAGGGTAGGTTTGAAAACTTGATTAAGGAGGATCGTAAAATTAACTGATAGGACAGTTGATGGCTAAGAAAGATTTCTGGCCTTAATCTTTGAAATGTCAAAAGTAAAACAAAACAAATACAAATAGTAGAGATAAAATGAGGTAATTTGTGGAATAATTCATAATAATTATACATTTTATAGGGTTAATGCTTAATTTACCATAATGATTGTTATTGAATAGAATTTTTGTTAGAGATTTTGCATCTTAGCCTTAAGATTTATGTTTGAAGTATTTTAAAGAGACTATTAGGAAAAGGTAAGTTGCAGCTTTTTTATATGAAGATTAAGACAAATTCTCAGTGTTGAGCTAATAATTTATGGATTATTAGCTGTATTTTTCCAGTTTTTCTAGTAACTAAAATATTCCTTGGGTTTAATCCCCAGTACCTCCACCTCACAAAAATTATGTTCATTTTTTTTTTTATTTAAAGAGGAAAAAAACAAAACAAAATAAAACAGAATAAAGGGTAGTGACAATACAGTATTTCAAGGAAAAAAGGAGGAGTACAACAGTAATAAAACCTAAGAAATTATTACTTGACTAATTACATACTGACTTCTTTGAAATAGTTGTTCTAATTACAAAGTTAAAACATGTAAAGTAGACATTCAATCAGTGAGACTGTTAACAGTTCTGTGCCACGATCTGACAAAAACAACAATATGGTCATCCATCTTACCCACTCAAATATACATGCAATTATATCAATAGGGTAAAATTAAACACAACAAAACAGAGCAATGCGGATCACAAGAAAGCAATGTAAGACATAAATTTCAAAGCTAGACAATTGGAGATATTCACTCTCTATGATACTGACTCTTGTTTTCTTCCAAATAATTGTCCAGATTGTCACATACAGGGAATTCACATAAAACAACCTAGTATGGAATTGATCTGAGCAGGACGAGGGGGACATTACAGGTCTTCAAGACCAGACATTAGGGAAGCCATGAATGGCTGTCATAATGTCTCTCATTCTCCTCAAAACAGCTGTCCATACCTTAATGTGTATTGAACTTAGACAAGGCAAAGCGAGCTAAGATCACTTTGGACGAAAAGTGATAGTTTTGCTGGACTTCACACCATGACATTATGGAATCAGCACTGGGTATTGTAGTGTCTCTTTTTCTTCAAGGTAGTTGTTTATTTCAACATGTGTCATATAGTTGGTTCTCATATGCTGTTTTTAAGCTCTACACATGCGTGAGTCTCTACATGTATATCTATCATTTCTGTATTAGCCAGAAGAACAAAACAAAGCAAGATAAAACAATTCCTAGAAAAGCATGAGGCAGAAAAGTCACACAAAACCGCAATACAAGGTGATCTACAATGGTTACCATGGTGTCTCAGCAGTATATAACAACATTAATAAAAACAAAACATTAGAGACATTATAAGACTTCAAAAGCAAGTAATACCAGAGTGGGTATCTTAGTGAATCTTGTTGTCATCAGTGTAGTTGCCTATGCCCTTAGACTTGGTGCTATCCATCCCAACAGTTTTAAATAAAATCAGTCAGTACAAAGTAGCAATCTAACAAACCAGATTCAAATAAGATCAGCCATAATAAGACAGTATAAGTTATAAAGGGCTTCAGGTTAAGTTGATAGGAAAATTAGGGGTGATTACCGTAATATGTCCTCTTATTTTTGGGATAGCTGACCATATCCTCAAGTCTAGCATAAGTAGACAAACTGGAACAGCACACAATCCATCCAAGCAGAGTGGTGAGAATAATGTAAATTTTAAATCTTGTTACCCCATTAACAGTATCCTCTGCCTCCCTTTTTTTTAGACAATTCCTCCCCTTTCACTCCCATGGGGTGCACTGCTTGTTTTGGGTCTCACTGCCTCCCTATATAGAGCAGCTCAATGGACCCTATCTCCTGATCTACTCTGCTTGTGTTTCTCTCTGTTAGTATTTCCAGGCCCTCTATACTAGAGATTATAGCCTATCTTCTCTGCCTCATTTCTGCTATTCTATTTTACTGCCAATGATAGTCTATTTTTCTCTTCCACTCCACTGTGTGCCTCGTTCACTGAGGCCTCTCTGCCACTGTTCCTGAAATGCTCGTATTCTTGTTCTCTCTCCCTAGAATGTCCTTCAGTATTTTTTTTAGGGTTGGACTGGTGGTCACAAATTCTCCTAGCTCCTCTTTGTCATGGAAGCATCTTGTTTCTCCATTAGTTTCTATAGAGAGTTTTGCAGGATACACCAATCTGGGCTGGAGATTGTTCTCCTTCAGCACTTGAATTACATTACTCCAAGTTCTTCTTGACCTGATGGTCTGTATC